>JAODLD010000070.1:2752905-2776217 GCA_026781065.1 Mormyrops boulengeri | reverse complement strand
CCGCCCCCCCCGGCGCCGGGGTGGTGTGGGTGGGGGTGGGGGCGGGGGGGGGGGGGGGGGGGGGGGGGGGGGGGGCCAGGTGATTAATACACGGGATCTTAACAGAGCTGCACTTACTCAACCATGGTTATGACAGCTGTGGGGGGGCTGTTCCCACTGTTGGGGTGGGGGGCATAACAGCCCGGCCTAGCCCAGGGGGGGCCTCACCTGGACTCGCCCTCATCCTCCACGTGCTCGCAGTGGACAGAGTTCAGGGCAGACACCTTCTTATAGTCTTGGGGAGTCAGGTACAGGTACTTAAACCCCTGCAAAAACAGACAAAATCACAGGGTGTGGAGGGCGGGGGGGTCAGCCAGAGGTCCAGAGGCTAGACAGTGGCAAGGCCCCGCACAGACGGGTCCCCAGTCCCTTGCACAGACTCCTCACCTTGTAGGGGTCGCTGGGGTCCTGCCAGGCCACGTGGAACATGTGTCGGATCTCCTCTGCCAAGCCGATGCGGGCCCCACTGTTGGCTGCCACGTAGATTCGCGGCACGCCTCGCTCGCGGGACAGCGCCGACGCCTGCTGGAAGAGGGCGTCCTCCTGCGGTCCGAACGAGCCGATCTTGTGTGTGATGTCGTTGGCGATGACGATGATGTCGCGGCCTGCTGGGTACTCGGGGGTGCGCAGGGTCATGCACCAGGCTACCATGCCAATCTGACCGGGAAAGAGCGTACACAAGGGGGCGGTTAGCACACCTTATCTCATTCCCCCCCTGAAAGCGACGTGGACATCTTGCTCAACCCCCCTCACCTCATTCCCCCCTGGTAGGCGGTTCATCTGCACCAGCTGCCCCTGGGGGTCCAGAACCAGCTCCTGGAAGGTAAGCAGGTCCGAAGGCTGGGGGCAAGGTGACAGATGGGCGTAGGCGTCCATGGACTGCCACAATTTCTTCAGAGCCTGGGGAGGGTGGGGCGGGATATTATTTCTACAGCCAAAATTGCATTAAAATATAAATATTTTAAAAAGCGAAGTCCAAAAATATACTGGAATTAGAGGAGACGAAATTAAAACCGAAAGGATGAGGGGAGACTGAGCTCCAGGGCATGCTGGGAGGGGCCACCCGGTCGCCCACCTGCCGGAACATCTCCGGGAAGTCATAGACGTAGGTGGTACCCAGCGACTGGGCCTGGAAGCGCTTAGACTGCAGCAGGTCCTTGGTGACATAGGGCGTGTTGATGAGCATGCCGTGCAGGGGGCCCTGCTTGTCCCCATAAGCCTGAAACATGATCTGCGGGGAAATGGGGGAGGAGCCAAAGACCAGGGGGAGGAGCCAAAGACCATATCAGAGGAGTCAATGACTAATGGAGGAACTAAACCAAAAAGTAAAAAGTCAAAGACCAAAGGGAAGAGTCAAAGACGAGGGGGAGGGGGGGGGTCAATGACTAGAGGAATCAGAAGGGCCTGAAATAAGAGGGAGGCAAGGGGTCTCCAACTCGGGTCCTGGAGAGCTACTGTCCAGTGGGTTTTCTATTGTGTGTGGCTCATCAGAAGCCAGAGAGGATAGAAAACCTACTGGACAGTAGCTCTCCAGGATTGGAGTTGGAGGTCCCTGAAGTAGGCCTTCAGTATGCTCCATCCGACCCACAGTGGTGCGCAGGATGGAGTAACCATGGACGGCAATACCAACTTCACTGAGGCTCCGCCCCTTAACACTACCATTGTTTTTTTTTTTTTTTTTTTTTTTTTAAGCAACTCTTATTCAGGTGAATGAGCAGGTCACATGACCCATAACCCAAGTCATAGAAGGCATCTGCTATTATGGCAAAACAGAAAGAATGTGGCTAGCTCAACCCCTGCGGCGATACCAGCAGACTGACCCCAGGCACTCTCAGGACGGGTTAGAGCAGTGCATGCTGGGAGGTGTGACTCGAGAGAGATCGGGAAGCACACCTGGCCCGTTCGCGAGTCCGTGACCTCTTTGTAAAGGCTGATGTCTAGGTAGTAGCCCGACTCGTTGGTGAGGAAGAGGCGGATGGGAATCTGTCTTCCCGTGGGCGTCAGCCGGATGTTGATCTTCAGCTCGGCCTGCAGCACACGCAGCTTCCACAGCCGGCTGCCATAACGCATCACCATGGAGCGGACAGACTCCTCTATCTGTGGGGGCACACAGGTGCGGGGATCAGCTGTGCCAGGAGGGGCAGGATGTCTGAGAGTGCCCAAGAGAAACGGTCCTACCTTGGAGGGGTCCATGATGACCGTGGGCACAAAGTTGAGGAAGATGTGGTTACAGTCTGTGCGGACCGTGGTGTTGTTGAAGGCCACCTCCAGCTCATCCATGGCCTCCAGCAGGAGGCGCTCTGCCTCATTGTGCAGGTACTCGAACGAAGCCTCCTGAGAAGGTGTGCAAGATATCGAAGGAGGAGGTCAGAATCAGGCCAGCTATCAGTTTGACTGGTCGCCTGTGGGGTTACAGTTACAGTAGTTGGGATGGATGGGGTCAACCAAGTCGGGACTGCCCCCCCAGAATGACCAGTTAGACGACTCACCTTGGTGACCAGGTCCGAGTGGCGGATGATTGCCCGTACAAAGAAGCGGTAATCAGTAACTTCTGCGCCCACCTCCACACGGGCGGCGCCCAGGTACAGGTGCATCTTGTGGTTGGCGCAGGGGATGGCAGTGAGGGCGAAGTTCCTCATGCGGTTCAGCTCCAGCTGGAAGGCCAGGGCCGGCTCCAGGTGACGGTAAATGCGGTCCTCCTCGAACTGCAAGGCCCAACAAGAGAGCAAGGACCGCGAAGGGTCATGTGATCCCGTTTGAGCTGCAACCCTATCTTTACAGTCGTTGCTTTGTAAGCATACCGGAGACCCATCTGCTTTCACCACAAACTCAGGTAAATTAATACCCAGTACCAGGTTAACACCCCATACTGAGATAGTGCCCAGTACCAAGTTAGTGCCCAGTGTCAATTTCATACCCAGTACCAAGTTAGTACCCAGTATCAAATACCCAGTACCAGGTTAATGTCTTTGGTTACCACTGTACCAGGACAATGAGCCATGGTCAAAGGCACAGGTCTTAACACTTGGATGTTCTCCAAGTTCCACAAAACCGCCCCACAGTTAGAAGACCGGACAAATTGAAATAAATGATGATCAGATTTCATTAATGGGTGACCTTGCCCTCAGGGTGATTATAATTAAAAGAGGGGCCTTTAATTACCACGGCTCGTTACTGTAATGAGTTTCAGTGGTACAAGCTTCAGTGGGATATGTACAGAATGTGGGGGGGGGGGTTGGGGGGTAGAAGTCCTCATTGATCAAAAGACCTGAAATAGTTCCACACGTCCATCCGTCCCTCCGTTCATCTGTTTGTTTTACAGCAAATGGTATTCCAGTTAGTCACGATGATCCAGACATCTCAATCTCATACTATATCTGCCAAAGCGTGTGTCACTCACCTTGTCCCGGGCTCTGAAGGTAAAAAACTTGGGGAACTCTCTCTGTGAAGGTAAAGACAGAAATCGGAGTCAAAACAAGCTTCCCATTTACGGCCCTGTACCGAGGGAAGGGGGCATCTGGCCATGACAAAGGTGCAGAGGTGCTTTCAGTGGGGCTTAAACAGGATAGGAGCAACCCCGGCCCAGAGTCGATGTTAGCAGACAGCAGGGGGAGCCAGCGAGCATCCTGTCCACGGCAGCTGATGTCTTTAAAAGGCACAAGGGGTGCAATGCAGAAGGTGAGCAGCAGCATAGGTCCATGGGAAAACCAGACTGGAGCTTCAGGGATTTTAAAATTAAGCAGAGAAGAACATCAGCTCTGTAAGCACACTTTTTTTTTTCCCGTTGGAACCGCCTCCCATTACAAAGAGTTTTAAAAACGTAAAGCAAGCCCCCTCACAAAGGATCATGTGACTACCACCACAGCCCCCCCAATAGGGTCTCATGCAGAATGTCACATGATGAGCAGAAAGAGAAAAGCCAATGAAAAGTTGTCAGAATTCCCATCTGTTAAGCCCAAGCTTGTGCAGGAATGGGGTCCGTGGGCGAGGCGGGGCAACTGCAGGGACAGCGATGCACCCCCCCCCCCCACCCAGTGTCACATGCCGCGCCCCAGGAGGCGGCATACTTACATGGAACCTCTGGTCCACCTCGCAGTTGACCTGCTTTCTGAAATCCTGTGATCACAAAGCCACGGTCGACGAGGGGCGGGAGACAGGGAGAGGACACAACACGGGAGAGCTACAGTAAATTAGCTTAATTAAAAGCTCAATTGGTGAACAAACACAAGGGCTTTGATTTATAAGATCCATTCAATTCAGTGATGTTCATTGGCAGGGGTGGGGCGGGTGGGGGGGGCAGCGAAAGGTCAAAGAACGATCAAAGGCTCACCTTCTGAGCCACCAGGAAGGTGAGCCGGCGGATTCCGTGTTCAAAGAGCACGGACTTCTGGAAAGGAAGTAGATGAGACACGTCAGTGTGCGGGGAGCCTCGAGGGGGGAATGGGGGTGCGGGGGGCGTGGCCTCACCTTGGACTGGGTAAACTCCCGGAACATGGCCGCCAAGCTGTCATCATCGATGTCTGCGTCAGTCTTGATGGCCACATTGAGTATGTGAATGGGCTCTTCCCTTGCACCCTGCAGAGTGACGTACCAATGTCCCGAGGAACAGGTCTCACATACACCCACACCTGCCTCTCCCCTAATTTCCGTCTGTCTCCCTGACTAATACCTCAATGAAATTTTCATTTTCTTTGTTTCCATAAATGTCTACTTCCATTCTTCATTTCCCAGCAGACGTAATTAGTCAAACACCGGAGAGACTACAGAGTCACAAAGCCTTGTTCGGTGTAATTATGGCTCCAGTGACTAATGTCACTTCATCGTTTAAAGTCCGGCATCGCTGCCCTCCCTGACAGAAGAGGGCGCTGATCCCACCCCACAGCTGAAGGTCTAAAGCACAAACTGCCGTGGGCATGGGTTTACACATGCCTCTCTCCGAAGACGGATCCCCACCCTATGGTCCAACAGTCTGCCCTACCTTGCTGTCATCCTCCCCGTATAGCACAGGGTTTCCACCCTCAGGGAAGGTGGGACTGGGGGGCCGCGAGTCAGAGAAGCAGCTCATCACGTCATTGATGTTCCTGAAATGGGGGTGAAGGGGGTAGCTTTTTTTGTTTTAGGTGAAAGCAGAATCAGACAGTCCCTATATACATCAAGGGTTAAGGGCCTCACTTTGACTCTGGGATTTGAACTAGCGACCTTCCGATCGCAGGAGTCCTAACCCGCTACACACTGTCCCCCACAAATAGCATGGCAGCAACGGTAGCAGGTTAGTCATGTGGCTCACACTTAACGGGAGTCAAGCTGGAAGGTTCCAGTTGCTCTCACACCTGTAACACCCACGAACCCTCAACGAGAAAGACTGGACTTAGCTCACCTGGTGAAGTCCTGGAAGGACCGGAAGGAGACCATAGCGCCCATTCGCTGACAGGGCGGCGTGAAGGAGGTGTCCAGCAGAACATCGCTGACACTCGCCACGTGCATCATGCCGTAGTGGTTCAGGTTGGACCCGAATGACGTTCTGGAGGCACGACACGACACACAGTTAGCAGGGGCAGGCGGCCATGCTCACCTTCTTCTCCAGATCATCAACATCCAGAGCTAAGCATAGCAAGCTCATCATCTCCATGGCGGTGCACACAGCAGCTTCTCCAGGTATCGCAGCCTTACCTGCGCCTTGTGTTGGTAGGGGGGGGCATGATCAGTCCGATACCCCCCACAGACAGGTGTGGAAAAAGCAGCCCCCTCACACATCAACCACATTTTAAAATTTTAACCAAATTTTCTTGCACTGTTTTCACTAAATTACGACTGTTCACCAACTTCCTGCATTCCTATAGATACCCAGAAGGGGCTACAATAATGAAGGGGGGAGATTTTAAAAATTTCTAAATGTCACCTGTCCAATAGTCCCAATTTAAGACACTAGACATGCTGTACAAACACATACAGATTACCCATAATCCCCCCCTACATACACATTACCAGCATTCTGCAGTAAAACATGCTGGTGTCAACCTGCTCCCATCAAGGGCTGGTTGCTGACAGGAACACTACCCACACCACAAGCAGCAGCACGGTCAGACGGGGAGGGAGCCTCTGAGCTCTGGCCCGGACAGGAGTGACTCTAGGATTTTTTAAGGTGGCGACATAATAGGGTCCATTATTCATACAGAGGGGCCAACCTAACCATTAGCCAATAATATGTTTTGAATTAATGAGTGACAGGGGAGAGGCATTCCATGGACCAATCAACATCCAGCTTGGGCCAGTGGCCCCACCCCCTGTACACACCCCTGGGCCCTGATCACCTCTTAGCTGTAGTTCTCCCAGGAGCTACTTATTTAGGCACCAATTAGCCTCCTAACAAAGCCGGGGAGTTGGGAGCATTTTCCCCATATCGGCTGCGTCTGACCGTCTGCGGTTTGCTCTCTGGACGGAATCGAAGCCCCTCCTCCCTGCAGGTCAATAGAAGGAAAGTGTACGGTACCTGTTTAATGTGGGGATGTTCCCTCTGCAATCAAACGACATTAATTACTCATCGGTTAGTGGCAGGCACAAGTCGGGGGGCGGGGGGCAGCCAGGGATCGCTGGTGCTGTGTGCGGCCCCATTGCCTCAGTCCAAACAAACCGATCACCGATTGATTTGGCAGGGCTACGCTCGAGCCAGCCTAATACGCCAGTGCAAAGGCAGCAGCAGTGGCGGGGATTGTTATGGCTGCCCGTCAGCACCAGCACCATGAACCCGCAGGTACCAGCGAGACAAACGGTCCCGAATGGGCCGCACACAAGCACAGGAGCAACGGCCACTCCCCTCCTCTTCATCATGCATTTACATCACCTCCATCCTCATCCTCACCTACTCCCAGCCCGACCTTCTGGCAGGAAACTTTTTTTTTGCACTAAAAATGCAGACACACAGAAGGGGGGCACAGGGTAGCCAGTCAGACACATAGCCAGGCTACTGGCGAGATGTAAAGCATGTAGCAGACAGGACAGGTCAGGTCAGGGGGCAGCAGCCCAGTGGAGACTAGTGCAGACCCCCTGCAAGCTGCTGTTTTAGTAGGTTAGTTGGCCACAATTCAGGGACCACTTTTTAGACTGTTAGCATTATAGCCTTTGGCCATTACTTTTCGGGGGGGGGGGAGCGGGAAGCAGGGATTAGGTCTTAACCTTTGGAGGCCAAGCTCAATGGCCAGGAGCCTCAGGCAAGAACATTTATGAAGATCTAAGATTCAGTCTTACATACCTTCTCATTTTTATTGTTTTGACCTCCTAATGTTGTGTCAAATTCAAGGTGGCCTGGTCTAGTACATAAATTAGACAGGGGTGATACTGGTCCTCCAGGCCTGCAGGGGTACTACTTTATTGCAATTCATTTTCCACAAGGAAGAGTCCTTTCCCAACACTAGCCATTGAGACAAGTAACCTCCGTAACCTCGAGGACCAAGATCACCTCCCCTATCACATGGGCCGACAGAGAGAGGGCTGGGTGTCGGCCACAGGCAGGTTTCTGCCCCCTCCCCGTCGGCCGTGCTGCAGTGCATTGTGGGTACCTGTTAGGGTGGGAGGTCGGCAGCATGAACTGGAACTCCACAATGCAGGTGTTGTCTTTCAGCTGCCGGTGCTGGACACTGTTGAGCTCATAGGCGATGTACGCCCTGCGTACGTATACCTGGGGGTGGGACAATTGGAGGATCAGACCCAACAGACTACTGTGAGGTCCATGGACCATCACATCCAGTTACCCACCTGGATCAGACTTCATATTGGAGACAACCAAAACTGCCTCTTAAAGACAACCATATTCTCCCTTGTCCTTTCTTTGACTGACAAGCAGCAGGTGACACTGGGAAGTCCCTAGATTTTCAGGGGTGAGGGAGCTGAGGAGGTGGGTGAGGGGGAAGGTTAGGTCAGGACCCCTTACCTCCAGTGCAGCCATCCGGACCACTTGGTTGCTGTGGTAGAAGAAGTTGGGCAGCACGTCAAAGATGGATGTCTCCGACAAGATGAGTTTCTGTCAGGGAGGGCAGCAGGTATCTATCATGGCATCCCGAGGGCATCACAGTGAGTCCCCCCCCCCAGATCAGGAGGTGAGAACGGCAGGGAAGCAGAAGATGTCCTACCTGCAGGTTCTCGATGCAGAACTGGTGGCCATACATGTCAATGGCAGAGAGGAAGATGGACTCCACCTGGTTGTGCCTCAGCTCATAGGATGGCAGGTGAGAGGCAATAAGCACCTGGGGACGACAGGAGGAGTGTTGTGCACAGCCAACAAGGGCAGGGCTGCCAGGCTACCGAAAGGTTCACCGTTCAAGAATCAAGAGTCCCCAACAGGAGCACAGCAACTTTCCCCAAACAGCGCCCCCTGGCTGCAGCTTACCTGCCGTGCCCGCAGCGACACCTTAGCATTAGTGGTCTTGCTCAGCTGAGTGAGCTCGGTCAGGATGGCCATGAGCTCGTCCGTTAGGGTGGGATCTCTGCCGCACAGCTGGTCCTGGGAAGTTTGAGAACAGAGTTACTGCCGACTTTGAAGGGCATTATGGGAGATACCTGGTCTCTATGCCACCCCGGGTGTGACTTCAAATGAGAGCCGAGATACGGAGCAACGGCCGTGGACAGGGAGACTCACAATAAGCATGGTGACTAGAAGGTTCTTCTTGGTGACTTGGGCGTGTGAGAAGATGTAGTTGAGGACATTAGCCATGTCTCCCTTGTTCTCCTCTCTTAGTGTGAACACACACTTGTCATAGTGTCCTGGGAGGCAGTCAGATAATGTGGTTAAGGATCTGACGGGGACCAGTGTGGGGATATTAAATTTGTAATACTTCCACAGTTAACACAAGAACTGCTGTAGGCTAGGGGAAGACCCCGGTATCTAGCCACCGCTGGCCAGGGGAGAACCTCGGTATCTAGCCACCGTTGGCCAGGGGAAGACCCCGGTATCTAGCCACCGCTGGCTAGGGTAGTCCATCAGTATCATGTGACTGAAATTGCAAGGCTCACAAAACCGCTGCTCAGTTTCTCACCGCTCTGGAACTGGACCTCCACCTTCAGGTACTGTCGAAGCAGATCCATTACGACCGCTTTCATGTGCCCGCGGATACCGCTGCGGTACCTGTGGGAGAACGGCGCATCAAACCAAGCAAACTTCAGCGGTGTAACTATAAAAGCCCATCATACGAGAAACCGCACATTGTTTATAGGTGAACCCCAGTCCCTGCCCACCCACACATCCCCCCCCTAGCAAACTCACTTCTGCACCAGTTGAACGATGCTCTGAGTGTTCATGAAGAAGACCTCCCTCTCAGACTTGCGGTTCAGGGTAGCAGCATGACTGTCCAGTATGTTTGCAATCTGGTTTGGAAGGGATGGTCAGTCACACACACACACACACACACACACACACACACTACGCAACCACCTCGACCACAACGACACACGGTGATCTCAGAGGGACCACATAACTCACCTGCTGACTGGGGAACTGACAGAGCACAGATGTAATGTTGCTGGCATACTGGGCCATCTCCTTCTTAATCGCTTTCTCCACAGCGGGCGGGATACGTCCGGACACACTGGTCATGATGTCCTGTAGCTCCAGGAGCGGTAGGGACGGATCTCGTAGGGTTTTCATCAGCCTCTCCACCCACTCCTTCAGCTATGGCCGCACGCAACCACACGTTTGTACATAAGCCGAATCTGGAAACGGCGGCGGATACCTGGCCAGACCTCCGGGGGGCAGCACTCACTCACCTTGCTGCTGAAGAAGGGTTCGGGCAGGCAGAAGCCACTCATTATGTGGACCAGGTGGTCCAGCGTGCTGTGAAAGACTCGGTGCAGCTTCTCTCCCTGAAGCGCCAACGACTGGATCTGGGGCAGACTGCCTCTGTGAAGTTCCGCCTACAAGACACAACCGGGAGCGGTCATACAACCAAGCCGCACATGACACCCGCTCCACCCGCGGCTGTGGCCTCCCTACCTGCTGCACCCTGCTTGGGTCATCCAGCTGCAGCTTTGCGATGACGCACCCTGGCTCCAGGACAGCCCCCGCCCGCTTCACGTAGTGGATGCAGCCCGACTCCATGGCCGTCAACGTCATCACCATCTTCATCACCTGTGGGCGGGCGGTGTACATGGGCCATGCTGCACCCTCCTGACTGAGGGCACCGGAAGCCCTTCAACAGTCAACCCCTAGTGCCCCACCCACACACACCTCGATCTCCGCATAGCACTGGCCAGCGAACACGTGGCCCCCGTCCTCCACAGTGTACTGGATCAGCTTCCCCGCAGACGGCGAGCGCAGAAGCGACGGGTCGTTCTCCTTCTCGAACACGCAGGTCTTGTTGCCGATGGTGATGCGGTACCTGCCAGGGGGAGGAGCGTCATGGCCCTGCGTGCGCTCCCTATGCTCCCTCCCACCATGCCAATCAGGTAACAGTTTCTTGAGTTGCCCTTGTACTCACTGGCCAATCAGGTAGTGCTTCCTTTATGAATAATAATGAGCTCTCCCCAGCATTGGTCATTCAGGTAGAGCTTTTATCATGAATATTAATGAGCCTTACCTGCCATCCTACTCATTGGCCAATCAGGTAGTGCTTCCTTTATGAATGAGTCCTCACCTGCCATCCTATGACTTGGAATGCCTCCCCAACCCCTTACCTGTCTACCTCCTCCTTCATGTAGGTGGTGTAGCTGCTGCCGTCATAGGAGAGCAGCAGGCCCCCGTCGCTGAGGCGGTGCACATCCACCTCCACGCTGGAGCCGTTCATTATCACCACGTAGGAGGTGGGTGACTGCCTCGTCACCTTCAGCACATACTTGGTGCCCTCGTAGATCAGCTCCACGTCCACGGTGTTGAGCAGCGTGTTGGCTGGCAGCACCTGACCCCTGAGGGTAGGTCACGGGTCAGGGGTCAGATCAAGGAGGAGGACAGACCACTCCGGCGTCCCATAACCCTGCTCTCTAACAGTCACGCCACTCACTGTCCTACCCCTCTCACGGCACTGGTGAAAAGCGCAGCAGCCCGTACCTCTCCAGAGAGTGCAGGAAGTTGGAGACGCTGTTCCTGAAGCTGACGTCGGCCACGTGCAGGGCCCCGCATACGATGCCCAGCATGGTGTCGGGACGTTCCGCCTGCGCAGCCAATGGGGACGCAGGTCACACGCTATCAAACGCCCACACGCTCCCGCGGTGACACACGGCACATACCTGCATCTTCTCGGAGATGAGCCGGTCCAGCCAGCCCGTGTCGATGCTATTATGCTGGAAGCTCTCCGTCTCCAGAAGCTTGATGAGATACTCCACTGTGGTCCTGAAGTCCCCTCTAATGGAGAGCTCCTTCAAGGCCACCACCATGTTCCTGGTGGAACGCAAGTACAGTAGCCTCCTTACCGAAGGTGCAGCGTTCAGGCAGAGACATACAGAGGCCCAGAGGTTCCACTCACGAGATGGCTTCCTCCCGGTTCTCCCCCCAGGAGAAGCAGTGGCCAAACTGGGAGTCGGCGAACTCGTGCAGCCCCCCTGCCGCAGCCACGCTGAAGTAGCCCCACACGTTCTTGTTGCTGCGGAAGTTGAGCTCTTGGACGGTGCCGGAGCTGGGCTTGAACCCCTGTTGGACAGCGAGGCCCGTGTCAGGATCAGCCTGACCACCCAGGGCAGAACCCATCCCGGGACCCTGCGTCAGAACCAGCCGGGATCCGTCTAATGGCACTTTTCCCACTACCACTGAGAATCAAGCCATACTGCAAACTGGCGGTTTTCCACTGTAAAGTTTGAGAGTCACACCCAAGCCGTAACCGCCCTGACAAGACCGTGCTTACTAGCAAGGTAGTGAGTATGACCAAACCCAGCTGGTTGCAGCACCAGCATCTGACTGGTCAGAATGCCAGTGTTCTGTGCATGGATTATCTGAAGGAAAAAGCATATATTCTATATATTACTCATTATTAGTAGTATTGCGCACTGTGATGTTGACACTTGGAACTACAAAATTTCCAACCTCCTACATAAAAAAGTACTATAGAACAGTGGAACGGAATGGATTCGTAAAGCAAATTTACGCAAGCAAACACTGATTCTGCAAACAGACATACTAACGGAAATTGGCACACAGTTAAAATTTAAAAAAAAAAAAAAAAAAAAAAACAGCAAATCATGATGTACACATCCTGAACAGTAAACACCGTCACTAGCGCTTCTCAAACCCAGTAACATCTTTAGAGCCGGACCGAGCTATAATCTCACTGACATGGCCCTACGGCTTTACTGGGCACGGTTCCAAAGTGAACTGGAACTGTGCTGTAACTAGTTTCTCTTTGCTGTACGACTGTTCCTGTATGCCACTGGAAAAGCGACATAAGACCCACCTGACTGACAGGTCACATGCCTATGACCCACACAGCCCTCATGCCAGAACCCGCCACAGGATCTTAGGGCGTTTTACCTCATCTGGGTTCTCGCTGGTGATGCGGGCGGCGATGACATGCCCTCGTGGGGAGGGGTGCGTGGATAGCTCCTCGAAGTCGATGGGTGTGTCGCCCCACGGCTGCAGGCCGTACATCATGCGGATGTCCTTGATCCGGTGGAGAGGGATTCCCATGGCGATCTACAGGAGGATCCCACACACACACACACACACACACACACACACACACACAGATATGGTCAGCTGACTATCCTGGTTGCTCCTCCGCCTTGGAATACCTGTATGGCAGCTGCCACCATGTTTGCCAAAAGCAGGGCTGGTTGGTTAACCTAGTTGTCATTTGTCACCTTGCTTCTCATTCTGACAGGCTGATAAGATGGTACTTGGCCCTAAGCAGCCAATTTAATTCCTTGAGCCGGCCCTGCTGAAGGGGACACGATCATGTTGGCTACTGGAGCATTGAGCCATGTTATGGTCAAGGGGGCCAGCCAGTGCCACATGATCATAGGTCATCCAGTTACCATGTAAAGGGCAGCACACTTTCACGCACTGACCTGCAGCTGAGCAGCGGGCAGGTTGACGTCAGCCACCATCTCTGTACAGGGATGCTCCACTTGCAGGCGCGGGTTCAGTTCCAGGAAGTAGAAGCTGCCGTCCTGGCTGTACAGGTACTCCACCGTGCCGGCACTGACATAGCCCACCATCTTGGCCAGCTTCACTGCACACTGGCAGATAGGGATGCCAATCAAAACTCACTGACCAATCAGAACACTGCATCAAGATGTTCCCGCCCCCCCCGGCATTCAACAATAGCATTCCACAAAAGGTCTAAGAAGACTAGTATATTCTGGGGTGGTGCCTCAGGGGTACTGCTCCCAGCTGAAAGCTGATTGGCTCCAAGGCGGCTCCTTCCCCTGTGACTCGCCAATTCAAAATCACTGGCCAATGAGAAGACTGACCCCTCTGTATAAATTATCCCCTTAACCTTAACGCTAACCCTGTTATCTTAATCTTAAAAAAGAAAATTCTAGAATGCCCCTGGTTAAGTATATGCTCTAGAAACTTTTCGATCGAGCCTCCTCCTCACTTCACATCACTTCTGGTCCACTATTACAAATGGTCCGACCTCCTTCACAGAGAACCGAAGAAGCTGAGGACCACGCAGCAGGTACCTTCTCCATGTCCTCGAACACGTCGGCCGTGGCGATGGTGGCCGGCGCCTCCTCAATGATCTTCTGGTGGCGCCGCTGCACCGAGCAGTCGCGGCCGAAGAGCGAGATGGCATTGCCGTACTGGTCAGCCAGGATCTGAACCTCTAGGTGGCGTGCGTGCTTGGCCAGCCGCATGACGAAGATGGGTGAGCCCGGGACCTCCGTCTGGACCTGGGGGGGGGGCACCGGCAGAGGGTCAGCACCACCATCATGTGCGGTTTAGGAGGCCACTGCGCCGGTCAGGGGAGCGTACCTGTCTGAAGAGGTTGGGGAAGTCGTCGGCACTGTTGACCTTGCGGATGCCCTTGCCCCCACCTCCCTCGGAGGCCTTGACCATCACCGGGTAGCCGACCTTCTCTGCCGCCTGACACCAGGAGACCAGTGAGTAATCGTGCTTTAAGTGAACTTAAAAGCGATGTCGCGGTGCCAATTTCCATAGTTACCTTAAGCCCCGCCTCCACGTCCTGAATGCAGCCCAGTTCGTACAGCTCAGGGGGGACGTTGACAATCCCCTTCTTCTGGTCGCTCTCCGTCCACTCCACCATCAGGCCTGCGGAGAGGAGGGTGACAGACATGGGGACCGTCACCTCAGGCGTCCGCCGATGATCAGAGTCTCTCCAGACTGTGACTGTAAACTTGGCCGTTACCCGTCCCGCTCCATGGTAACGTGGGGATTCCCGCCGTCTGGGCCACGATGGATGAGGCGATCTTATCCCCCAGAGCCCACATGGCTTGGCTGGGGGGGCCTGAAGGAAGGAGGTGGGGGGGGGGGGGTTTAAATATGAAAGTGGCAAAGACTCATGGGAGTCATGTCATGGGGGTGGGGCCTGATTGGAGAAGCCGCAGACTTACCCATGAAGGCAATGCCATTCTTATGCAGGAGTTCGGGGAGTTTAGGGTTCTCTGAGGCGTGACCCCAGCCTGCCCACACCGCCTGGGGGGTGGGGACAGGGTACAAGACAGTGTGTGCCATATCTGGCCTTTTGTATTTAGCCCCCAGTCCAAACTGGGCCAGCAGACTCACCTGCACAGGGATGCGCTTGGCGATGTCTAGGATGAGCTCCACATTGGCGTAGTTATTATTATTGGTGCCTCCCGGCACAGGGACGTAGTGGTCGGCCATCTTGATGTACTCTTCAAGCGAAACAACAGGTGGGTATCAGAGTCACGGTCAGCTGGTGCCCTCACTCCTCCCCCAAATGCCCTAAAGTCCCTTGCCGCCCCGGCACCCACCTGCATTGGCCTTCAAGTCCTCGGGGGTCACCATGACGACAAAGCGGATGGCCCTCTCGTTGCGGAACATCTCGTAGGCCCAGCGGCGGATGGAGCGCATGCACTTGACGGCGGCGATGCCATTGTTGGCAATGAGCACCTGCGGGAGGCGCAGAGACACGTGAGGCGCCGAACCGAGCCCTGGGACACGCCCCAGCCCGTGACCTCCTGACTCACCTTCTCTATGACCTTGTTACCCCCAAATCGGGTGACGAACTCTGCAGGCGAGGCCACTGTGAAGTCACGCTGCAGGTCGATGCGCCGCCGGTCATGACCTCGCTTGACCAGGTGCAGGCCGGACATGCTGGGCCTGGGCGGAGCACAAGCGTGAGCACGCGCACGCACATGCACACACACGGGCCAGGATTAACCGCAGAGTGGCTCATCACATCACACCATCGATCTATATCCCCAACCTCTGTTCCCTCCTTCCTCACCATGTGGCGCTCTTCATGCTGACTGACCCCCCTGCTTTGGAAAAAGGTGTCTGAGTGCTACTCTTATCTATGTGATAAAGAGCGAGGCTGCTGGCGCGTAGAAACCTCAACGAGGCGAAGGTCGCCGACGCCACCCCCCACCAGCCAAGGATCAGCAAGAACACAACCTGCCCTAGAACAGTCTCAATAATAACCCACCCACCCTTCAACTGCTTATTCCATGCAGGCTCACGTGGGGCCCAGAGCCCCCTAGTGGTGATTTACCACAAAGCACAGGCAGACAGTGCAGGACCAAACAAGTGACAGTAACATCACTCAAGCCAAAAGGTGTGGCAGGCAGGGTGGGAATCCGTCACACCGATCACCCGCCCCGATGAAGCAGCAGTTTCCCCAGGGGCTTCTGTTCAGCCATAAGAAAACTCTCGCCACAAACATTTGAGGATGGGTCCAGTTGTGTAAAATTTAGCATGTGAAGCTAATACTTTTTTTAAATTCTACATTGAGGGGTTTATTTTTTGGTTGACACTTCTATTTGAAGCCACACACACTTTTTTGAGGAAGCAGGGTAAGACAGCTCCTGGAGCAGTCGGGGGGGGGGGTTTAAGGGCCTTGCTCAGGGCCTCAGCACTAAAATCACTTTGCCGAAAGTGGGATTTGAACCAGCATCCTGCTGATCACAGACACAGCATCCAAAGCTGCTGAGGCCCACACTGCCCCCACAAATATCTGGTAGATCTACTAGGACAGTAAGGTGGCATAGTCCCTCACTGCAAAGCATGCCTTTGTTCCCTTCAATGGGCTGGCTTCCCATCCAGGATCCACCCCAGCCTTGTGCCCTGTGCTACTTGGGACAGGCTCCAGGCCAAGACACCTTGCACCTAAAAATCTGCATACACACTGGCCCTTTGCAGAGATGCACCACAAGGCTTTCGCCACCAGGGGCAGTGGCAGCCTGTTCAGCACCTCCAGAATCTTCACACAGCACAAAGAAGGGGCCACAAAAGGGTTGGCTGCCCAGAGTTAAGCACCCCACTGCCAGCCAAACCTACCACTGCACTGTGACTAAACGTACACAGACGGCCTATAAAAGTGACATCTCAGAGAAGAGAGCGAAGGGCAGAGGAGGTAAACGAAGGGGGATCTAACCTCATGTTGTGCAGGGGCCCATCCATGTGATCCAGACCCGGCTCATAGAGGCCGTCAGAGCTGACGGAGCAGGGCGACAGCGGGCGATCCTTGTCCTCCAGTGGCACCTCCATCCTGCCCAGAATCTCGTCCTCCGAGTTCTCCTCAGACACGGTGCCGATGGTAAAGTGGGACACCAGGACCGGGGGTTCTTTGACGGAGGGGGCTTCCTCTGCCATGATGGAGCGGCCCTGGCAGGATGTAAAAACTGTGGGGGGGGGGGGGGGGGGATATCCTCGTTAAATGGGTCGCCCAGTGACTCTCAGCACCAGGGCCCCAGAATCATACACAGCTACCCAGTGACACCCCGCACCTGGGCCTCTTGCCAGTGGTCAGTCTCAAGTTGCTTCACACCTCTTTCACAATGGCCCCGCGTGTTGAAAGCTTGTGTTGAAACAATGATAGAGATAACGGGAGGGGCACGCCTGTCCAACAAAGTCTGAGCGCTAGCCAGTGGCAGTGGGAGCAGTGTCAGCCTGCCTGGAAGGGCGTTTAGCTGACAAGTTTCACCCGAACTGCAACTAGGGGCGACTCAGCACTTCCCAATAAAGACTCTTCAAAATACAAGATCCCGCTTGTCATTCTTATGACTTAACATTTTAAAAAGTGAATTTCCCCTTTTCTCTCATAACCATGTTATATTCTTTGACGGTGTTGTGAGAAGTCACGGAGAAACTGCTACATCAGTTCTTATGTACCGACATACTAAGACAGACGAAGAGGGAAACTCAAAGATGTACGTGATGATTTATCGGGACTTTTGCGTGTGGAATCCTGTGGGGGTGGAGTGTCTGTGAAGATTCTCAGTCATCCAGGTCATGGTTATCCCAAAAAAAGGTTATACAGTGGCAAATGGATTTGTTTAGTTCCTTGAAGACGGTTCACCCTGCCATCCAGAGGGCTTTCTCAATTCTGGGTGACTGGTTGGAGCAGCAGGTTTATAAGGTTTATAGGTTTATAATCCATCAAGGATTAACGGCCTGAGGATTCCACAGGGTTTATAAACCTGCTGCTCCAACCAGTCACACAGAATTGAGAAAGCCCTCTGGATGGCAGGGTGAACCGTCTTCAAGGAACTAAACAAGTCCAGTTGCCACTGTATAACCTTTTTTTGGGACTGTGGGGTCGAGATTTTTCACTGTTTCCTTGCATGTCAGAGCAGTCTTCTTCATAATAGCTGGGAAACTCGCCAGTGGCTTTGGGCCACCACGCCGCGCCGCAAACCGCCCCGGCGCATTTGTCATTTTCGACAGCGGGCAGGATCTCTTTAAGGTCCATTAGCGTCCTGTCCGTATACAGCTGGTCCGTGAGTACAACCACTGGTCAAGACTGACCTGAGGGCTTCACTCTGGTTAGACATCAGAGAATATAAAACTGCAGGTTACTGCATGGATAGAAGCAGCCTTCAGCTCCTCGTCCCGCTGATGGAGGTTCGGGTTATTTATCACAGCGCGGAGGTAAACGCGACCGCACCTTACCACACCTCCGTACGCGATGCTCGAGCGTGCAAAGAGGAGCTTAATGAAGTCTGGTGTGACATTCATTAAAAGCGGAGAAGGAGCAGATCGTCATCGCAGTGACAAAAGCAGCCACTATAATAATGATAATTCGTCGCATCCCCACACCCTGTGAAAGGCCCAAGTGAGCCGGCAGGCGCATACATTGGAGCCCCGGCCCATGTGAGCCCGACAGCCCGAAGACGAAGAGGGGCAGCGGCAGCAGGCACCGTTAAACCCCCCGGGAGACGTGCCTGACCGGCTGGACCGGAGCAGCCGGCTCCTCCGCTACTGCTGCCAGGACACACCTTTAAGCATGGCGGTCGGGCAGGCCGAGACGGGGCAGGGAGCTGGGATGGAGAAAGGCATTGCCGGGTCGGTTTGAAAAAGCCACGGACACGCTGGATTCCCGGTTACACGCATCGGGAACCCCGGCATGCGCACGGGAACACGCACCGGGCGCCTTGTCACACGCGTGGGAACCCGCACCAGGGTCCCCGACACACACGGGAACACGCACCTGGCTCCTCGTCACATTCACCGGACTGCCTGTCTCTCTCTCTCTCTCTCACACACACACACACACACACACACACACACACACACACACACACACACACACACACACACACACACACACACACACAGTTATATGCACTGGACTTTCCATCCACAAACACACAGCCGAAGTGCAACGCGTCGCCCGCAATCGGAGCGTTAAACCGCCGGGTCCAGCGGGGATGCTGCAGGTGTACCTTCCGGGAAACGGCCCAAACCCACATTTACTCACCGTGGGATAAGAATCGGCAAGCAATCCTGAAGCGTAGGCGACTAATCCAGGGCACGGCTGCGCATATTTCGGCGAGGGGCGACGGCAGTACCGGAGGTCGGCGCCTGGCGCGATCCCGGCAGGGTCTTTGACGACGGCGGCGGCGGTGGGGTGATGTGACGACGGGGTTACTTCTGGCCGTAGACCTCTGACCCGATCTGCGCAACAGCCTATCATAGCGAGAACGGAGCGTCGGGGGCGGGACCACGCCGAACGCCGTGTCGGAGGCGTGCCCAATCGGTGCAGGGCGTTTCGCCGCCACGTGATCTCCTCGATATGGTCTGATCCGGGGGTGTTCCCGACTTGAGTGCTACGGCTTTGAACGTGTGCCCGGTGATGCATACCGGGCTACCCACGCTAAACTCTCAGGCATCAGCAGGAAATCGCAGTCCGTGCTGCAAAATGTCGTTTTAAAGATACATACGGCATACATGGAACTGCTGGAAGGCGGCACGCCGAAACCGGCTGAGCGTTGCGGGAGCCACCCCCTTATTTTTGAAACAAAGTGTCGCCTAGCGGTCATGCATTTGTTTAACGAACCTGTTAAGTATACTAATTGACCCGTCCATTTATTACTTCGCGACATATGTAGTTTCCGGTGGAGGGCACAAGACTAAAGACACTGGATGAGATGTAGAGGCCCCCTTACTGGGGTACCCGTCTGGGGCAGGCCTTGAATGAAGAGCTTTGTTGGGTGTGAGGACACCGTGCCACCTTAGTTAGGTTCAGCTGGCTGTTACGGAAGCTCGGGAATATACAGACAATGTTTCCAATATTTTTCAATATTCAGAGTCTTTACTTATCTTTAACCCTCAAAATATTTCTTCTTTATGGAGATTTGACCTTGGCCAACTGGACAGTGGGGGGAGGGGTCATGTCAATTAGGATCATACCATAGATGCCCTTTGGAACCATTGCCTGATGATGACCGGGCCCAGTCCCAAAAGCACATCGTACAAATAGGCTAGGTCCTGGTAGCAGTCCAGCTGCAGTTGTGCAAGTAAAGTGGTTTCTGTGGTGCAGGAGGGAGGGAGTGAAGGATTGGGTCACATCATCATGCCACCATACTGTGGGTGCAAAGAACTGAAACGTTAAATCAAAATCAGGTGTCTTCATAGCTGAAAGGGCCCTTTCAGTTTAGATTTAATATCTGTTAAACAGGCACTTTTCATCACCCTGAAAAGGACTAAGGGGTATCAAATGGTCAAGTAGTATATAATTTGTCTGTGTGTGTGTAGGGGGGGGACCAAATTTTCTCCAAAGTGTGGTAAAACCTGAAATTTCCTTACCTTTGGTGACATTTTACAGATCCCTATTTGGATAAACTCAATTTTACAAAAATCTGTGAATGCGATCAAAAATGTAAAAATGCCAGAAGTCTTGTGTTTACTTTTGGTTAAGGTTAGGGCTGGGTAGGAGTTTTTCCCATAGAAATGAATGGAAGGTCTCCATTTAGGGAGGTACGCCAATATGTGTGTGTGTGTGTGTGTGTGTGGTCCAGGTATACCTTACCTTGTGGGGACCAATTGTCCCTACAACGTGATGATTTTTGCTGCTCCCCATATGGAAAAACTGTATTTCATAAAAATCCATGACTGCAATAAAAAAACTAAAAATGCATAAACTCTTGTATTTTGTTTGGTTAGTTATGGTCATGGTTAGGGCTCGGTAGGGGTTAAGGGTGTCATGGTTAGCATTAGCATTTTCCCCATAGAAATGAATAAGCGGTCCCCAAAAAGATATGATTACACGACTGTGTGTGTGTCTTACGGTATACTGGGAGCTTGGGGATCAATACCTGAAATCTTGTTTTGTCTTAAACCCAGAACTGAGAAGCTACAATCAGGAGAGGGAGTACCCAAAGCATGGTGCAACATTTCCCTCTATTGGTGACACCCCAACACTGCAACAAAAATTATTTTACTGACTAGATATCTCAGCTTGCTAAATGCTAAATACTCTTTTGAAAGAGCACAATCACATTAATATTACCTGTGGCAAAGCCTTCAAGTGTAACTACCGTAATAGACTGAATCACGGTACTCTTAGCAGTATTTACCGCAGTTACGTTGCCTCACCACTAGGGGTCATTACAGGCCACAGAATGCTGCATGCTGCTATTAGAACATCTAATGTCTCAGATCTACAGGGAAAAGAGCCCCACGAGGCTACTGAGATGACGTGTGCTACAGGGAACAAAACCGACCGGGATAAAGACCCATCATGAGCTTTGTCTGTAAACGCCGAGCTTGGTCTCCGCAGGATTTGGGTGGAGGCGGGTGCAGTTGTCATGCGTGATACAATTTATGCCTGAGAATAATGACATGGCATTGTTTATGCTTTGCTGATTTCAACACCAGCCAAGTTCAGATTTCAAAGAAGACAGAGGATTACTACAGATGTGCTTAGACAGAAGCACTTGTGAAATTCACTGATGTGACATTAGACTCTTCCGGAAAGAACATCTCTACCCCTCCAGCAGTCCCGGTGTTGAAACTCCTGTACAGGCAGCTGATATTGTTTCAAATATGATCTGTTGCAAACCTGAAATTTTCTTGACAGGTTATGAAGAAACTATAAACAAACACACAGCCGAAGTGCAACGCGTCGCCCACACTCGGAGCGTTAAACCGCCGGGTCCAGCGGGGATGCTGCAGGTGTACCTTCCAGGAAACGGCCCGAACCCACATTTACTCACCGTGGGATAAGAATCGGCAAGCAATCCTGAAGCGTAGGCGACTAATGCAGGGCACAGCTGAAACTATGAGCTGCTGTCTGGCATTGCAAATGGTTGTTCAAGTTTGAACCCATTCATGAGCCTGTGGGTGATGCTACCTGGGTGACCTGGGCTACCTAAGGCAGGTAAAGGTAGAATCATCTCTCTGGAGAGTGCAGTGCTTCACCCCTGTAAGGCTGAGCCACTATCAGAAACTTGAATGATGGAGATGGCCGATGACAGTTCCCCTCCAGCACACAAGGGGGCAGTGTGTTACAGTGAGAGCACTTACATGCTCTGGAACCCTCTTGTGATCTGCAAGAACAGGGAAGAACTATTAATCAGCTACACAATTCTTTATGGCCAAGAATTTACACAGTTGATTTTTTCATGGTAATTGTCAGCATTCAGTGGGGCTTGTCTGATCCTCCTGAGACAGGTAATTAGGGTCTTCCATTAACTGACACTTCAATTAATATGCAGAATGAGAAGCCATGGTGATGTGATGGCAGCTTAGGACACCAGACCCTTTGCTCATGTCAGACGTCACGTTCCTTGTAAGACATCTGCTTTCCACCCCTCAGCAGATCCGTTGGCTCTGTCTCTAACCCCTCAGAAGAAGGTATGCCATGCTCATTAAGCCTGGCACAGTGAAACTGGAGACCAGGGCTGCTGTGACACTGTACAGAAATGTTGTCAAGCTCAAGGAGCATGAGGAGAACTAAAGACAGAGATATGAACATGAGAAGCTGAGGAATGGGCAAGGCCTTGCCTGCAGTGAAGAGGAAGGCTGCCACCATGCAACAGCACTACCTGTGAGTGCCCCGGCACAGCGAGATAAGGGCGATGATGAAGGATGACATGGTCATCGCAGACCCCCCCAGGAGCAGCACCAGGGTGGCCACCTGCCAGTCTGTGAAAGAGCATGTGGACAAAATGTAGTCACAGTCATGCTGACCACTTTTGTTCAAGGTCAAGACAAAGTTAACTTTATTGTCATCTCCACCATATAGAAGTATACAGAGAGATTACATGGTGAAAGTCAGGGACCATAGTGTAAACATAAACTTAGTGCAATAAAAAACAGTAGAACACAATGTGCAAAGGGCATACAGGATAGTGCAATTTTAGAAGCAGTATACATTGTGCAATATATGGTGATGTGTAATATTGGGTGTTGTGCAACGCATGGTGATGTGCAATATTGTTAAAACTATATTAAATATATGTTAGTGTTTTGTTATACCAGTGATGATGTTTAAATGACCACGATCAGCTCAAGAAGATTGGACCATGCCGGTCTCCTTGATCACTTTACCACTGATGCCGGGCTCCTTCCTGAATTAAGGAGCATCTTGTCTCTTCGCCATTTTTTAAGTCTGAGGTATAAAAATTGACTTTTCTGCACCGTACCTCTTCTCCCCTGGCACACGATCACGGCTGGAAATTGATGCCGCAGAACAACGTCAACAGCTGCAGTTTCAAACAAATATCGGTGCTGTTAATCTTTCGCAAACAGGCACTTTGTCCCCATAAACAATAATAATCACGGTGCGTCTGAATCTCCCAGCTCCTCTCGGACCGAGCTCACAGGCACCCTGTCCCCCCCTCTCTCTCCACCCAGAGCCCCCGTTCCGACTCACTTGATAGCCTAATGGCTCCGGGCTCCCTCCCAGCGCTCCTGTCCAGGTGACTCTCCA
>JAODLD010000070.1:2709420-2721867 GCA_026781065.1 Mormyrops boulengeri | reverse complement strand
CCCCCCCCCCCCCCCCCCCCCCCCCCCCCCCCCCCCCCCCCCCCCCCCCCCCCCCCCCCCCCCCCCCCCCGCTGTTAGCCTTCACAGGGTCTTGAATGTAAGCAGGTCTCTTTCCTTTAAGCGGCACAAAGGTTGGCAGGTTTAGCCGTGAGTCGGACCGGCCACCAGAGCAGCTGGCCACCGACAGGCCCTAGTCTGGCGTATTAGAGTGAGAGAGCAGCCCAACACCACCTGAGTGTAAACAGCCAGCGAGTCACTCTGCCAGACCGCATGGAAGCCTCTCCCTCCTTGATATTCTCACACCTCACTCATCTTCTCCTCTTCTCTCTTACCTTATTCTCTGCAGACCAACTACCCAGCCTCCTACATCCATGTTTCTTTTTTTATTCTCAGCTGATCTTCGAAAGATGCTCTCTTTGTTTGCGAAAACTGCTGCCCCAACTATCTCTGTTCCAGTAGTGTTCTTCTGAAAGCTGCCAGTGGCCTCATCCTTTACTCTATAGGCTGAAAATAGTGATTGAATCCACATTTAAGAATTTACACTACACAGTGTTGTTTTTTGTGGAAAAATTAGGAGGTAAACAGTCACCTTGGGGGGTGGGAAGTGGTTCAGTGGGCTAAGTCTCTGTGCCTGTGATCACAACATTCAAGCCCTAGCCTCAGTCCATGGGTCCTTGGCCCCCAGCTCTTGGGGTGACCCCATCTATTTATTTATTTATTTGTTTGTTTGTTTGTCTGGATTGTATCAGAATTTGTGGCTGAAGTATTTGATTGATTGACAGTGTTGATAGTACTGATTCCTCATTCAAGATAAGTTTCAACATTATACAATTGTTTTATATGATTATTCAGTAACGTCAAGTTGATCACCACGTGTCGACACCATGCAGGCCTTGTTCTTCCAAAAGGTTCTTCCTTCTGACTCGCTCTTTAGGGTTTTCGTTGGCATCATCGAAGGATGGTGCTGCTAACATTAGTTTATGTTCTCCGTGATTCCCTTGATTGTCTGCAGGAGTCTGTCAGAGACTCTGCATCTGGATGCTCTTGATGGTCTGGCGGTTTTTGGCAGGTGGGATCCTCGTTAGGTATTTGAAGGCCAAACAGCAGCATCTCAGACGAGGCATTTTATCAGACCTGGGGCCCCCGAAGGCCCTTAGCTCGCAAAATAGAATCTTATTGGGAATTTGTAATGGAACTCCCGGATTTTCTGTGCGGGTCTGCCGTGCGCTTCCACCTTTCTCGTCTACGGTCTGTGAGAAGTGACTCGCAGAGCGATGGCGTGCTGTTATCTGAGCCTCCTGGCTGCGATGAGGCCAGCCAGCTGTTCAGCTGCTACATTTCTGCCACCCAGCGACTGGAGATAATCCGGCGTGGGCCCAGAACAAGCACTGGCTGGTTTTAGAAAGCACAGCTGGCGGTGAAGCCGGCACCCAGTCCCTTAATCGGCTGCTGGAACAGCAACGCGTGATCTGGCTGCCTCCGGCATCTCGATGGGACGGCTTCTCTGGTATCAGATGTCTCCCCGCGCTATGTAAACAGTGCCTCAACCCCAATCACTATGTCTGCAAGATACAGGTGGTGTCATTCGAGATGATGCCCTCCTTTGGGGCTCTTGTCCTATTTTAAGGTGGTTTGATACCTTCAGGTACCTGACCGTATGCGATTAGAGGACTGTGCAAAACCTGGCAACTTCCCGACCCGGCCCAGAGCATCTCGTCGTGGTGCCGGCAGTCTCATGCATCAGCCCATCCAATCTGTGGATCGCCGCCCTGGTGGACACTGCTCAATCCGGCTCCATCAGCATGCTTCGGGTGTGACGTACATATTCTGAATGTTCTGGAGAATCCCAGTGCCTTTGTGCCCAAGGCTCCGATGCAGAGGGGATGATTGCTTTCATGATGGTTTGATTAGCCCTGGATAATGAAAAGGTGATCGTTCCCTTGATGATCCATCACCGACCCGCCCCACCGGTGGCCTTGCTGGTGTGACTTTAATAAAATTTTATTTGATGGACGACAAGAATGATTCATGTAGTCTTTCACCCCTCAGCAAATACTGAAAGGTCCAAGTCCTTAACCCCCTGCCCTGCTGATATCATCTTTCATCAGCTGCTCTGGTTTTGAGGTATTATTTCATATGTCCAGCTGTTGGGAATGAGGGGGTGAGGCATGGCTGGACAAAGATTGATAAGAAAGGGATATTAAGAGGGGGATAAGATCAGAAATGAGAAAAGGACACTTTGATACCTCTCTGCAAGCCTCTAATTCAATTCTTCCTCCTGACTTGTTTGACCCCCCCTGCCCATGTTTGTTCAGCCCCCCCTCTATACCATCTGTCTCTCCACTGGTGTTTTTTCAATTACCCACAGCACCCGTCTTAATCGACCCACCCTATCAGATCTTCATTTGCTCTGATGCATGAAAACACAAGAAAGGATTAGTGTGGGTCAAGAGCCCTTTTCAGAAGAATCGCAAAGACTACCGGGGGGGGGCGGGTGACGGGCGACGGGCGAGTTGTCCCTGCTTTGCGACATTTACGTGATGCTGTCTTCCATTTGGGTCTTAGCGACCAAGAAAAGGCAGTGGGGGAGGGTCACAGCGTGAGAAGAATAGGGTTTAACGGCCCAACTGATCAACCTCTTCTCTGTGATTAATTAACTCAGTACTCCATCATAACGCCTTGCTACGCCGTTGCCATGGTACGCGAAGGGCGGAGTTGATTAATACTCCCTATGTTATTCTGCCTCTGACACCTCGGGTCACGGGAAGCTGGAAATTGATGGAAGGAGTGTGGGCTTGGTGAGGGAGAGTCGGGGGGAATAGAGGAGGAACGGAACATAGCTTTCATAGCTACTTCCTGCAGCTGTCCGAAAGACCTGTGGTGCAGATCTGTCGGTGAGGCCCAGCAGTCATGCAGGTCCAGTTCAGTCATTTTAGAGCTAAGTCACTCAGGGCACAGTCATGATTTCTTATGGCTCTATGGCCTTTATTATGCTATGTCAGGGCTCCCGAATCCAGCAAATTGCCCAGGCAAATGCCCACAGATGCTTAAACGTGTGGGAAACCCTTCATTCCATGACTGGCTCCAAATGATGAATGTGAGTATGTTGACATCCAGTGTTGGGCATTTGAGATCCAGAAGCTATAAATCCAGACCAAGATTTTGGTTCTATCAGCTAGCTGAGTACTCTGTGACTGTGACTCTATGCTCAACTGGTTGGCAGAAACAAAATCTTGGTCTGGATTTGTAGCTCCTGGACCTGAAATGCCCAACACTGTTGACATCATATTATGTAGCTGAACCTGGGGTTTCCCCAAGGGGGAGGAGCTGAAGGGGGCATTGTCCTGTTGCTGTGGGTCCTGTTACTCTCACCCTCTGGGTTGGGTACCAGAAGTCATTGAGGTCTCTGAACATTACGCTTTGAGGAGACATCCTTCAGCCATTTGTGAAGCGTTTTACCTGCGTGTATTCAGTCCCGAAACATGTGGTTACCTCACAGTTATTCTTGATGTCTTGTGTGGAGCCCGATCCGCTCCTGGACTTCTGTGTAATTCCCACCCCTCTCTGTTTGTGCGAGAACAGCATCTTGCAGTCATTTTATATTGAGGAAACGTGCCTGATATAAACCTCCAGGAACATTTATCATCTCTGGGAGGTGTTAGGAAAAACAAATGTAGCGTTTGTTTGTTGTGGGGAGAAAAGGTGTTCCTTTCAGATATCTGAAATATGGTTTGTAATGTTAAGCAAAGCACCACCTTTTCTCCTGTGACCTCCTACCAGAGTGATGGTTCAGTGGGGGCAGCTGGGAGCTCCATCACAATTCTCCACCCATGATGCACTGATATTCAAGGCACCCCAGGAAAACCCACACACCATGCAAAAAAAAAAACGCCTGGTCTTCAGCTGGCAGAGATAAGTAGGCTTGTTGTCTTAAGGATTATCTACTCTAAAGTAACCTGTTTGTGCCTACACCTTCTGAGATGCCGCAGTTAGTTGGCCCTTATCGAGCTGGTGATGGTTTAAAAATAAACTCTGCCATGTGTCATTTGGGGCATTTAAGGTAGTTGCGGCAAGTCTCTGGAGGGGCCCTGCTGAGGTACCCTTGGGCAGGTATCTGACCTGAATTGCTCCAGTAAAATATCGGGCTGTATCGCATGGCTTTAGATGAGAGCAGTTAAGCAGCTAAATGTAAATGTCAATATAAGTGAGGTTCTCTGTAATACTGGCTTAGTAGGTCAGCATGGGTGAGGAGAGCTCATGTAATGAACATGGAAAGACCAACCAAGGGATGTCAGCAGACAAACGTGGCTGATTCTCTACAGCAGGAGCTTGGTGTCCTAATTAGTGACTGCTAATGAGGTTCCCGACTTGCCACTGTGTCGTCCAGGTATAAAGGACATGTCCATTAAAGGAGACACAGTGTTCTCTGAACTTGGTGACCCAAACCTCACCTGGGAAGGAACTGGAGGGCTGGGGCTTGGACTGGTGTGTGTGTGTTAGGTGTGCTACCCTTCGGAATGCTTGTTAGCTTGGTTTGGTATATTTTCTGCACATTTCTGCTCCCTGCACCAAACCTACAGGATCTCCACCAATCACTCCAAAATGTGGTCAGCGGATAGGGGATGGGCCTGGTGTACTGGTGTACAGAGGTGGAAGGTTCAAGTCCAGAAAGTAAAAATCCAAATTTTGTTTCAACAAACTAGTTGAGTATAAAGAGGTGGTTGGTTGAAACAAAAATTTACTTATATTTCCACCTCTGCTGGTGTACAGACTGATGTGCTAGGACTTGTCAGGTAATAAACTTTTTCCTACTGATCCCCCTTTGGAGAACCTGGCTGAAAGCACAACAGACCTCATCTGGTTATGGAGGATGAGAATTTTGGTATTTTCTGGACCACAGTAGTTTTTGGTATTTTTGCCTGTGTTCTGTATTGCAACTTCTGCTGTTTCAACTCGTAGGTGAGAGCTACGTCTGTGCCTCCGAGAACTACTACAAGAAGGTGGACTACACCAAGAACGTCAACCCCAACTGGTCCGTCAACGTCAAGGCCTCAGCCAGCCAGAAGAACCTGCACTCGATGACCAGCTCCAAGAGCAACAGCGACTTAAAGGAGAGCAAGGAATTTGTGCGGCCCAAGCTGGTGACGGTGATGCGTAGCGGCGTGAAGCCACGCAAGGCCGTGCGTGTGCTGCTGAACAAGAAGACGGCGCACTCCTTCGAGCAGGTGCTCAACGACATCACCGAGGCCATTAAGCTGGAGAGTGGCGCCGTCAAGAGGATCTACACTCTGGACGGCAAGCAGGTAGTGTTGGGACCCAGCCTGTCCTGAGTTGCCTCACACTAAGTCAGTCTTTCTCAAATCAGTCCTCGGGGAACCCCAGACGGTCCATGTTTTTGCTGTCTCCTAATTCCCTGGGAGTTGGGAGGGAGCAAAAATGTGGACTGTCTGGAGATCCCCAGAGACTGGTTTAAGAAAGACTGATCTAAGTAGATTCTTCCCAGGACAATTCCCTGAAACCTGTTAAAACCATCTTCAAAGTTGCAGGTCAACATGAAACTACCCAAATTATTGATGTCATTGGACAGGTGTATATAGCAGAGGTGGGTAGTTCAAGTTCAGAAAATACGAAGATTTTGTTTCAACCAGCCAGTTGATTACTAAGAGTCACAGTCACAGTGTGCTCAACTGGTTAGTTGAAACAAAATCCTGGTCTGGCTTTGTACTTTCTGGACCGGAACTATTCACCTCTGGTAAATAGAAAGGCGTGGACTCTGTTTGAGGTTCATGGGTACACATTTCTATGGCCATATGCCCAATCGCCACCCCCTGTTTCTTTCTACATCTTCAGTTAGTCCAGAAAATGTGCACAGCTTCGAAGATTACTGTCCAGTTTCAGGCAAAATCCACCAATACACAGCACGCATGTAAACAAAGTCGTAAGGCAGTATCTGAGTGGAGTACACAGCATCGGGTGTCAATAACGACGTTCCTAAGAGTCTGTCAAGTTGGATGCAACCGCATCCATAGAAATAATCATGGGAATCCTTTTGCAGGCCACACATTTATTTGACAACTATGGAAATGCTGATTCATATGTACACAACGCAGTGATTTGTCCTTGCAGTAAAAACAAAATAGATACGGTGACTTGCCACAATCATGCCCTCTGACAGTTTTTAACACACTTTAAATCGCACATTTCAACACCATTTTCTTTTTAGAAAGTCTCTTGGTACACATACTGTATACACTATATTTTCTTTACTGAACATACAGACATGCCCTGTGCTTGTCCAAGCCCATGATGCTCGTGTTTGTCATGTTACCTATACGTCATGAGCCAGTTGAATGATCCCTGCACAGGAATTAGCCAGCCTCGTCCACCTGTACAAGTGGAAGATAAGATTCTTTATTGTGTCTCCTGGGAGCTGCTTAGCCTGTGTTGGTAACGGGTAGGCTGTACTGCCTAGATATCACCTCTCGACAAGATTGGAAGCAGCCTTAGTCGATGTCTGTAGGTGGTGCCCTTATTTGGGTGGCGTGCTGGTGTGGTCACATGGTCGACAGCTGCAGACACGGTTGGCACCGTTTGGCACCCGCCGGGGTCTCTGCGTAGCGTCAGCAGCTGTCGGGGTGCGGCAAAGCGGGGAACTTTGGGGGGCCCCCCCTGTGACCGCCAGCTGTCTCCGAGCGACCTTCAGATTAAACTGACGAATCAGGACCAGGAGTCATCATGCTTCTGAAAAATCAGACGTCCCAACAAGTGTCGGCTGTTTGAGGCCCGTGACATTGCAGAGATGTTATGCTGTCTTCATATTTTGCTGAAGGAACCTTCTGAGAAGCACCACGATAGGGTTAGGGTTAGGATTAGGGTTAGTGCCGGTTTAAATCCCAGGACTGGCAGAGTAAGTTCACATTTTGGCCCTTGAGCAAGGCCCCTAACCCAAGGTTACTTTAGGGAGTCTCTGACCCTGTATGTCACTTTGGATAAAAGTGTCTGCTAAATGAGTAAAACATAAATGTAAATAGTAGGTGGGCTCTCATAATCTCAAGAGCCACCCTAACACAGATATGATTTGTAAGGTTTACAGTAGTGTCCCCGAGGTCACTTGTGGAATTTCTCATTTAAGTAGCTCTAGGCAGACGCCAGACCTGTGGCATTTCCAGAAACTCTAGAGGTACCGGCTGTAGCCCGAAATAGGGCACATCTTGTTGTCCCACTTTACTGTTCTACATATACGTTGAAGCTGGACTCAAGAGTGAATCGTGTGTTTGGTATTTTTTCATCAGTTTTAAGGGACTCACCTGGATGAATAAAAAGCTGAAAACCCAAGAGGGTCATAGCTGGCGCCTCCATCAGCCTCAGTACTCAGCCTGAATCGCTTTGGTAAATGCTGAAACATGTAAGCTGTTAAAGCTGCTTCGGGTCAGTGCCCATTGGACAAATAAACATGTTATTGGCTCGTCTATTTGGGGCATTTTTTCAGGCCACTCAGACACAGGTTGGCGTGTTTAAAGCGGCTTCACTGATCCGTGACCTCGGCCGTTCATTCAGATGCCCGTCATTGGAGGCCCTGACAGGTGGTGTCCTGGTTTTAAGCATGTTAAGGCGTCCTTGAGTGATGGGACCAGGTGACAAATACTGATGGGTCTCAAGTACTGATTTGGGCTTGAAATGTTTTGGTGAACTGGCACAGTGGGCCCTGCAGGTTACGGGAGTCGGACACAGCCTGCAAACAGTACAAAATAGAATTATGTGCATTTGTTTGATGTATTAAAGAACTATACAAGCGGTATTATCCATGATAACTAGCAATGCCGGTCACCCCAGTAGGCAACATAAGGGGGCGCTGACTTAGCAAGCCAATTTCTCTTTTTCTCAGACAGGGTGCGCCGGCGGTGAACCTTGCCTAGGGTGCTACATGGGGTTCGACTGGTACTGCTAGCTGGAATACCTTGAAGTTTTTATTCCTTGATACGGGTAGATATTTCTGGCAAAACGACTTTGCGGAAATAGCTGTAACGAAGCGTTCACTTACTGAGCCTGCGAACTTTCGGTCTCGAGTCGATTGCGAGAAGGGTTTCGTGGGGGGAATTGACAGCCTCAGATGTGGCTGAGCTTAGGGTTGTTCCACAAGACCTTCCTAAGCTGAGTCGCCATCTGGATGGCCCCCTCCCTCCGCTCCACATCCAGCGGTTCAAATGGGACAGAGTCTCGCTGCAGCATTCAATGGGCTCTAGGTGATGGAGATGCCGGCTGATGCCTTAGAGATGCACGGAGAAACAAAGGATCGGCTTCCGTCTGTGGTTCTCTAGCCGATGTCTTTCCATCAGACTTTTATGGCAACGTTACCTTAGCCACAGTTCCTCATGAAACATCAGCAGGTAGAAGACCCTTCATCACTGATGTACCAGCCAAGAGTGATCTAATAATCACTCCTCACCGTGTCTAGGCTGAGATTCTAGGCATGGATGTCAAAGTAATATCTAGTTGGACCCGCCCGCTGTTGTTCTAGACGACTGTCGGCGTGATGGGAGGGTAATTGCTTAATTAACTCAAGATCCACATTGTTGTGGCAGCTTCTGCTTTTGGTACACAGTATATCTTACTTATTCAGCGCTTTCCTTTGTTTTATATTTGGTCTTTTTAAATGGTACTATAATGTATGTATATACAAGATTTTAGCATAAAAAAATGTGCACTTGATAGTGATAAATAGGGGTGACAGAAAAAAATACCTCGCTTTTCCGTGTCGGTTCTCCACAAAGGTGGGAGCCGCAGCCGGATTAGTAGGATGTTGTTATGGAAACACAGCTCGCAGTGCCGCATTAAGGGAAGCCGGGAGAAACCAGGACTGGGCGCGTGGCTGTTGCCAGGCCATGTGCTGTCTGAGTCCAATAATACCCCACGGAAGCTCCACATGGAGTTGGGGAGTGAAGGGGGGGCAGGGGTGCTGAAAGTAGATTTCCTCTAAGGAAATGAAAGCCATGCACTCTTGCCCTTTCTTGTTGGTAGTGTTTGCTAAAAGCTGACTACCCCGAGACAACGGGGGGGCCGGCCAGTGGCTGACCACACCCTCGCCCCGACATGGTCCAGCGCAATCTAATCCCCGGGTCTGGCACGCTCTGATAACGCCCAACATCACGGAATCATCCCCAGGCCGCCGCCGTCGTCAAACAAGGCCGCCACCCTTTGATGGATAAGCTGATTCACCGGGGCGGGGTCCAGGGTAGGGTGTGGCCGTGCATTTTTGTCTTTGTTGTGGTCAGCAAAACGCAGCCGTGAACCCTGAGGTGGGGAGGGCGTTTTTCATTTGTATGTGCCTGGGCTGGTGGGGGAGGGACCATTTCCAGGATATTCTATAGGTACAAAGGCTGAGGAAACATAGAGAGCCTCGTCTTCAAGCATGTTGAAGAAAGGAGGTCCTTGTCGACACCTACAAATAACCTCTGTGTGTGCCTCCATCCATCCATCCATCCATCCATCCATCCGCACAGAGCTCAGGGACTGGGTTTATTTTGGACTAGATGCCAGTCCATCACAAGGCAGACACATGCTTAGTCGTACGCTATAGGCAATCTAGATATGACCATTAATCCATCTATATGTCTTTCGAGGAAACCTGGGCAACACAGAAAGCGGCCCATTTTAAGAACATCGCTGCCGGAACCTCAGATGCCGATGGGTTCGGAGTTCAAACCCATGTTCTGCTTCGTGTTGGCGGTCTGAGGTCTGGGTGCCTTAGTGTTGGTGTTGCGGGGAAAGTGACATGTGTACTTACAACCTTAGAGTGTCGGGGAGACTCGAGGGAGGCTGACGCCAGTAGGGCTGTGGGTTTGTGTGTTTCCCTCCAGATCACAGGGGTTTTCTGGTGCATCTCAGATCAATAATCACTTAGAAAGGCTCCCTAGTATATGAGAATATATTGGGATTGAAGATGGGTGTGTGGGTGATGGATGATTTTTGTAATCTTAGGTGCCCTGCATTCTTTGCTGAATGCAATGCTTCAGAAAGACTTTATGTATTTATTATGCGATTTAATGCAGCATTTACGGTCGCATTTCAGAGTGGGGTCTTTGTCCCCGAGCCGGTACTGGTGCTGGTGCATTTCCTGTGGCAAAGGGAGGCTCCGCTTCTCCACCGCGATCTTGCAGCACATCCACTTCCCATCCTGCTAAGACAGCTGGTGTGACCGGTTGCTAGGCGACCGCTTCCGCAGCACAAAGAGGCAGGGATGGACTGGTCTGTTCGATGGCACGTCCCGGTGCGTGCTTCTTTGGGAGAGATACTGTGTCTGCCGTTCATCTTCATCTGTGTGTGTGTCGTCTATGACATCACGCTGGTGTGTCTCACTGGCTCTACCTGTTTTTGTACTCCTGTGTGTGTGGGAGGCAGCTTGTCTAGCGTCATCATTTTTAGCGATGCTCAGAATCGGCGATAAAAAGCATTACTGGGGAATGGTCAACTAGAACAGTGTATAATCAAATCAAATGATGAAACAGACGGGAATAAACGTGTCACTAAGAAGCCCAGCCAGCTACTGATGCTGATTCAGTGTTTTTTTGGGTTCTCGCCTGCCTCTACACGCGCTCCCCGCATCCGCCGCCAGTCCCGCTTTGTGTCTGACAGTGGCGGCGGCGTGCGACTCAGATTCCAGGTTTCCCATTAAGCGCCGGTGAGCTCGGGCGAATCGGAGCGGCAGACAGGCGTTCCCGGCGTTCCCGGCACTCTCGGTTTACCGAAACGCACCTGCAGCCAGCTGTTCCCGTCTCACTAGGTGCCCTTGAGAACAAGCCGGGGGGTAATCGGAGCCCGACCTTGTGCGGTTCGCCGGACACGTGTGTGCGACGGGGGGATGGGGGCGTTGGTGATGAGGGGGTGGGAGACCCTCTCTGTGGCAGCCATTTTGTCTCCCCTTTCTCTCTCCGACACCGAGAAGAATATCGGAGTGTAAGGAGAACCTGAGAGGAACCTGCTGGCTACCTTCTCCAGATGGGCTCGCCAGAACCTTACATTACTGCTCACCTATTCCGCGCAGTTTATGTATCAACAAATTTGACTTATTTTGCTTTTTTTTTGGAGGGGGGAAATCGGCATAATTGCATTTCTACATTTCTGTATATATATTTTATATTAGTCTGTTTCTTATGGATGACACTAACACTGATTAAAGATTAAATCATGTGTAGAATAACTATGCTGCTATATAAAGGGCTGCACTTGAAAGCTAAACATAAATTATTGGTAATGGCTGGTGCAGCATACTTCATTTTAGACAAAGGGAGATTAACTGCTTTATCGGAACCTTTTTTTTGTGTTGCATGTATAACCACCCATCAGTTGAACCTTTTGGGTGGGGGGGGGGAGGGTATGTGGAGGAGGGGTCGCCATGGCAACAGGGTCCACGGCAACTAGAGTCCATCCCTTGAATGGTGTGCCTCCTGCATTTCCTCCAAGGGCGCCTCCCTGCAATGGCGGCTTTGTTAACGGGCTCTCAGGGACCTGCTGGTAAACTGGCATCCGGTGTGACCCCACCCGTAGCTGCACATTATTAGGTGGGTGCGAGGAAGATGAGGTACATCCTGGGGGGGGGGGGAGGCAGAGGTCAGCTGCTAAAGTGAGGAATAAGCTGAATATGATTTCTGGGGGTCTCGTTCCACCCTCCCTTCCCGTGAGACTCGCAGCAAATTTGGAAGGGGATGTGGCGGTGTCAGGAAGCAATCAATCAGATTAATGTGAGTCGGCTGACTCTGTGGCAATAGCGGGGGGGGCGGCATAACCAGGAGTGTGTCACCAACATGAGCCCCCCCTGGGGTCTCCAGGTCACATGAACAAGGGACAGCAGCTGGCCTTGCCGTCTCCCCAGGCTGTGCAGGGTTCCTGGTTTGAGGAAGATATGAACTAAGCCCCCACCACCAACCCACTTTCCCTATAGTCAAAGCTTTTAACACAAGGAGGCTTTAAAAATCTCAGCTGATAAAACTCCCATCATTCATGCCGCCCATGGCGGTCTTACCCAGATAATCCAGCAGAGCAGTTTTTGTTCTGAATTAGAATCTTTGCTGATGGTTGTTTAGATTTTTACTAGGCCAGATCCAAAGCCTTCAGGGACAGACTGCATGCAGTGGAGTCAGCTGGACATGCAAGGGATTCTTTCGAATGTGCGTTTTTTTTTTTAAAACGTATTAAAGCAGAACATTGATTGGTTATGTGGAATGGATGTGAGGATGTAAAGAAAGAAGAAATAACATAAGATGTCTTAATGGCTTCTGAATAAGTCTTCGAAAGGTACTGTAGATGTTTTTCAGTTCTGCATTTTGCTGAGATCTTATTGAAGTGTCTTAACATCCAGGTGAGAGATGGGGTGGAGCCTGTAGTCATGGTAACGAAAAAGTGCAGCCCAAGGGGGTGGTGACCTCTGCTAAACACCTTTGCGCGCGGCGG
>JAODLD010000070.1:2656528-2685311 GCA_026781065.1 Mormyrops boulengeri | reverse complement strand
GTGCTGTATGGGTAGTTCCAGATGGCAGAGAGAACAGGGAAAAACACAATATGGGTAAAAAAAATGAAAAATACTGATGACTCAGTAAGACTCCATGAAAATGTAGTGACTTAATCCTATATACTCGATGTGGCCACGTGCAAGGACATTTTAATATATGTGTTTTGAATTGTCAGTTATGGTATGCGAGTCTGATTATTTGCATGCAGGGGATGAGTGGCGGTTTAGCTGGCAAAATTGCCTCTATAAAAATTGGACAGATTGAACTGTAACTCGCCTAATCTTACTGCGACATCTAAGGAAGGGGTCCATCTGGTGGTTGCATGTGGAATTACTAGAGGTGTGAATTAACCCAGAAAATATTAATCTCCGCTCCACCTACACAGGAAAAGGAACGTAAAAAACTGTTAAACTCAATAGCAAGGCTGGCGGATATTCAGAACTGCTATTCATCTTACTATTATCTGGCGTAATTTTGTGGCAGAGCAAGTTACGCTGGAAGAATGAAAGCTATTTCGATACCAAGTTATTTTTAAAGCCACCTGTCTGGTTCTCCAGCTGTTCATCAAGAATTTATTACAATGTATGTTTTCAAAATCAAACCCTGATTTAATGAGCTACTTTTTCTTTCTTATCATCAATGGACCTAAACACACAGAGTGACGGCATATTTTTCCAGTATTTAGGAGGCTTTCACCCGCGTGCCCAAGTACCTCTGTGAAATACTTAGAAGACTAATCGAAACAAAGGAAGCAACAACAATAATAATAATATTAATATATCACCTTTCATACATATGAATGCAGCTCAAAGTGCTTTACAGAGAGTGCAAATAAATAATAAAACAAAAAAACAAGGTAAAAACAAAACAGAATCAAGACAAATAATAATTAAATAAGAACCCAATCAAACATCAAGAAATCATATTAAGATACAAGTAAAAATAAAAATACATGAACATAACGCAGCGAGAGCTATTTATAGAAGCCAGGGTAAACAAATGTATGTTATTCAGCTGCTTTTTAAATTACTAAGAGAAGAGGCCCGAAGAATATCTAAGGGCAGGTTGTTTCAGATCTTTGGCGCATAAGAGCAGAAAGCTGCCTATTCATATTTCTTGTATTTTACTTTCGGGGTATTTAACAAGCAAGCGTTTTATGATCTTAACGACCTATCTGGAACATATTCACTCAGAATTATATGAATGTGCTTTAAATACCAATAAAAGTATTTTTTAACCAATTCTAAGAGAAACAGGTAACCGACGGAGTCTTACTAAAACAGGGATAATATGCTCAGTTCTAGTACGAGTAAGTACTCTTGCTGTTGCATTTTGGACAAGTTTTAATCTTTTGATGGTATTTTAGACAGTCCTGTGAGAATTGCGTTACAATAGTCTAGGCGTGAGAAAACAAAACCACGAGTCAGGTTCTTAGCATCTTCCAGGTTAAGAAATGGTTTTACACAAGCTATATTTCTGAGGCGGAAGAAGTCAGTCTTCAGGACACAATGTGTGGTTTAAATGTAAGTTCGGGATCAAGAATAGCGCTTAGATTTTTAAGCTCAGTCTTACTCTTTTTTTAATCTCTGTCCCATGCTGTTGGTTTCTTAATAATAATCGTTCGCTTTGAATTCCACACACCCTAATCAAATTTAAGATTCATATACTGACAAAAATGCGGCTAATCCGCAAAAGTGAACATCCGTGTGAAGTCAGTTTTTGCATTGCAGTTAATGTACGTAAGAGTTTTGTGTCAAAACTCAAAAGTATCCCACGTCTAACTGATACAGTCTGGCTTTTCACCTAAGGCAGGCCAGTTTCAGAGGATTTCTCAAGATGATATATGACGCTGTTTCCCCTTATTTGCGTTTAATCCACTCCTTTTTTGAACCACGCCTCAGGAAATCAATTAACATGGCAAATACCAGCTGATTTACAAGAAGGATGACGTGTTTGGTCAGCCGCCACTTCCATTGCATCATCACTAGCCAATAGGGATGTATTTTAAACAGTAGCATGGACACTTCTCCCTTCTTTCCACTTGCTCATTAGCGCCCCCTGGAAACATCCGGCCATAGTTGCCAGATTACGTTTGAGGAACATGGGTAGGAACATCGTAGGCTCCGGAGCCAACCCGTCTGGATGTCAGTTCTGCTGCACGAAAACATTAATCTATCGTTTAGGTGTATTTCAGGGTACCTCAATGGATGTTCCCTTCTTAGAAAGCCTTCATTACGGCTTCCATTTATCAGAATCCCTAGAAGGAAATTATGTCGACCTCGCTGGGAGAATGAAATGAAATACCTGGAAGCAGTTAGTCAACCCATACCGGTCAATTATTAGTATTATTGTCTTTGGCTGAACATATATAATGGCGTGTTCAAAGAGAGCTGATACTAGCATGTGGAGCAAAGGGGGGATTCCTCTAGCATCGCCGTCTTTGAGAATGCCTACAGCCTGCGATGCTGCAATTTAGTCCCCTTTTCTTCATTCAATCCCCTATATGCACAGTAATTCAGTAAAGTTGACTGCGGCAATATTGTGCGTCTCCGCAAAGCGCCAGCGCGCCTGTGCCGTCCTGTCGTGCATGGAAGAAGCGAAAACGTTATGGAAGGCATGGCAAACATAAAGGTGACTTATTGTGGTTGGACTGGATGGACTGGTTTCTGCAGGGGAGGGTTGCTGGTTAACACAAAATTGACAGGCCCATTTTGGAACACGGAGCACTCGGGAGTTTCATGTGGGCTTGAGGATACTTGCTCACGAGGTGACGTGCTGGGGAGACTGGCCTTACTGGGGAAGAGGCTGCTGTCTGCTGTTCGTACGGCTTTGATTTTTTTTAATTTTTTTTTTACAAGATTTGTATTTCAAAGAGGTGTGCTTCAGTATCCAGGAATCTCTCAAAGATCGATCTAAAAAGGTAAGAACAGTAAAGAAAACTGTAAAATAGCACGAAGAGTGCCTTAGATGTGTAAAATACGAACAATGTACTTAATATCATACGTAATTAGCTTATATTTTGATACCTATATATCTATTATAAATTTAATTTAGACGGCAAACATGATCGGAGAGCCCCTGGTTAGTATATCAGTTCTGTGCTGGGAGTGTGCTAGTCGGATGTTGGTAGTGGTCGGCATTTTGTTGGCACCCCATACCTTTCCCTCCTTACCCACGTGTGCTGTTTGGAAGCTACAGAAACGTTTTTGTGACACATACCTTGCGCTTTGTCAGGCTTTGCATGACCGCACTAAACGCTACGTTACACAAGCAACGGAGCGGCGTTACCCGGATATGGTAGTGGGGGTTAGGGATTTTTAGAGAGATACAGGAGATAGATTGATCCTCTTACACAAAACCTTTAAATTTCAAAGAATTCTGGTGCCGACATTCTGGGCTATGTCGATGTTGTGCCAAACACTGTCATTAGTGTCATCTGGGCAACAAACTAAGTCACAAAGTTGGATGTCGCCCTGGACAAATTCAGGCGATTACCATAGCAGAACCACCCTGGGATGTGAACTAGCAACCTTCATGGTTTTGATCCGAGTGTTGCTGCTTGTGTTTTGCTGTCGATGAACTATGTATGTGTTTTTTTTTCTTACATTGTTTTTAACTGCTTGCATGAAAATAGTTTTCTATAATGCTTAAAAATGTCCTAGAAGAAATAATTATGGATTCATAATATGCAGAGCGGCATGGGATACGGTAATAATTTCTAAACATGAGCCCAAAGAGGTCTGCTGCTGACTCCTCCTACCTCCTAAATAGCGTGACGAGTACAGCCAGAGAGATGTCCCAGTCGGTCACTCCGTACAGGGACCAGGAGTATTCTGAGCTGAAGGCTGCATGCCTGAACGACGGCAAGCTCTTCGAAGACCCAGAATTCCCAGCTGAAGATTCTTCGCTGTTCTATAAACAGTCACCTCCCGGAGCCGTCAAATGGTTAAGGCCAAGGGTAAGGTGGAACAAAATGTATATTGCTCCCAGTGGTGACAGAACATGCAGAACTTTGGGGTGATTCTAGCTTTGGTGTTAAAGCCATTCATTTGCATGGGCCCCTGAAGTTTGGAGGCCCCCTGTTGGCCACAATGATTTTTATTTATTTTTTTTACTTCGTGCCTCTTTGAGAATCATTTCCTATTCGTGTACTCATTTACTTTGTACAGGTATTAGTACAACAGAGTATTAGTATTAGTGCAAACAGTAATGATGATGCAGTATACAAGAAAAGGGGAAAAAAAACCATAATATACTGCAGCCTCAAAGTCCTGGTTTGGTCATCCACGCTCATGCTTAACATTGCTGTGCGCCGTTATTAGTTTGTTACACCAAATCACAAAGCTGGCAGTTTCCCTGGACAAATGCAGGTGGTTATTGTAGCACAGTGGTTCTAGAGTCTAGATCCTCTTCATGGCGGATCGATATACTTCTTGAATAGTATAAAGTGCGTAACACTGTACGACTGCTATTCGGAGCATTCAGTTAGCTTGCGCACAGCCTGAGGGTAGAAAATCGCTCAGGTGTCGTCTCTAGGTGTCGGCTTTCTGGCTGTAATTCCCCGACCTCTTCAGAGACCATTGCTGGGCTCTACTCCCATGTTAAGTGAGTTTCATTATACTTGAGAACAAAGGAAGTAATTTCTAAAGACAATGTTCATTCAGTGAGCATGTCGAGTTCAGATATAATGATCATACTTAGAAAGTTTCCTGAGAGGTTCTGAGGCCTTGTTTTGAAAATATTCCTCTATGGGGGGAGGGGGGCAGTATCTGGCTTAGCGTCTCAGGGCACTCTGCCTGCGATCGGTGATTTTACCGGTGGGCCGGTGAGCAAAGGTGGATGAAAGGTTCTGATACATAAATAAAAATGTAAGAACAAATCATTACCATGTTTTTCATATTTATACTGTAAACATCAGTTATGATTGAAATGTAGGAATTTTTGGAAATGCTTTACGTTGACTGCACCTTCATAATGCATTCATAGAGCATTCAGTGCACCTTCATAATCCATTCATAGAGCATTCAGTGCACCTTCATAATGCATTCATAGAACATTCAGTGCACCTTCATAATGCATTCATAGAATATTCATAAGCTGCATGTAAGTATACTTTAACATCCCAACATACCGTAACAGCTTTAATATACATCAATAACAAACATACAATTATACAAGTATAATGTTAGTTATCGTATAATGTTTGTTATTGATGTATATTAAAGCTATTAATGCAGTTAATGTAAATAATTACCAAAATGCCTGTATTTCAATCATAACTGATATTTGTAAATATGATAAACTTGGTAATGAGTGTGTTACTCATAATGTGACTCATCAAGATGCCTCATTGTATTCCCACCAGGAAATCTGCAGTGAGCCTCATCTGTTTGTTGATGGAATCAGCTCTCATGACCTGAACCAGGGAGCGGTGGGAAACTGCTGGTTTGTGGCTGCCTGCTCCTCCCTAGCACTCAAACCCGACCATTGGGAGAAGGTGGGCACCTGTTTTGGGGGGAAAAGAATTCTTCCAGAATATCCTGGAAATAGAGCTTTTGTCCGGGTTGTTTGGCACACCCTGCCCAGAATATCCAGCCCTGTCATCTCCTGGATTTGGGGGTTCAAACTGCAGTAGTGTATTTTTCGCGCGATTTTCACGTGACTGGTTGGAATGGAGATGAATAGCTTCACATATAAATCAGCTGCAGAGTCGAATGATGCTAGACGTGTCATCAAGTTACACCAAGACAGCTTACAAATCTTTTATATTTGCATCTTTGGCAAATACCTTAGGTAATTCCTGATTGGAAAGAGCAGGATTGGGACCTCAGTCCCGAAAAGGATGCCGGCATCTTCCACTTCCGTTTCTGGATCTTTGGCGAGTGGTTGGATGTGGTGGTGGACGACCGGCTGCCAACGGTCAATGGGGAGCTCATCTATTGCCACTCCACGAGCAAGAGAGAGTTCTGGAGCGCCCTGCTGGAGAAAGCCTACGCCAAGTACGTCGTCCCCTCGCCACCACCGCGTGTTAAGGCTGGTTTTACTCAGCACTCGCAGCGCAAACGCTTATGCATGTACAAACATAAATCACCAAGATTTCTAATACCGGAACTGCATTGAAAAATAACATTAATGAAAATGCCACGGTACAATGTTTGTATAGTACGAAGGTATGCAAAAGCTGGATTAAACCCAGATATCGCGGTCTTTGCGATGTGAGAATTGCATGTGCGTAACTTGCGATATTGATATTAATATTGCACATTTTATTCCCAAGTTTATTCGCTTTACATGCCTCAATTGATTTTATACACCCATGGCAATGAGTCTGAATGAAACACCTGAAGTCAGTGACTAATAGGTGCATCCCAGTACTTTTGTCTGTATAGTGTGTGTTCTCGAAGGTCTGACTGATGCTGGTGTTGGGATTGAAGAAGTTCACTTTGATGTGTGATCCAGTCAGGCTTGCTTTCATCTCAGTCTTTACTGAACAACTAGGAATGCATGAAAACTACCGGCCACATAGGGAGATGATGGACCTTTCGGGGTGGTGGGCAGGTCATTTCTGATCACAGCTGGGTATGATGGGCCATGTTGACTTTTGGGGGTTTACTGGGGGTGGGGCACGAATATTGACCACACCTGACAGGTTTCTTGACCATCTGTGGCCCTCCGCGTCTCACAGGCTGTTCTTATGCTATGAATGCCTGAATGGCGGTTTGACGGGGGACGCGTTGGTGGACTTCACCGGCTGCGTGACGGAGTACGTCGACCTAGTGGAGGGGAACTATGCCAACGACGAGCCCACGAGGACCCGACTCTTCGAGACCCTCTGCAGAGTGTTCAATAGGAATGGCATCATAACCTGCTCCATCAAGGTGAGTGCATCGCAGAAGACACGTGACATCATTATTATCCTTTGGCAGACGGGGACACATAACCAGGAAAAAGTCGGTTGTGGACAATTAAACAGGAATACTTTTGGAGCATGCGGAAAAATGGCAGACGAGGCATAAGCCAACAACAAGACTAAAAATGATTTGGATCCCATGAAATCATCCATCATCCAGGGAACAACCCAGGATGGGGCACATTCACACACACCGCTCAGTCAGAATGGCAACTCCAATTAATCTCAGACTGTGTATCTGGAGGAAACCCCATGATGACACGGGGAGAACATACAAACTCCACAAACATGACACCGTGGCGGAGACTTGAACCCTGGTCCCAAAGATGTGAGGTGACCGTGCTAAGCACTGTGCTACTGTGCCACCCCCCACATAAGATCAAGTCATATATAAACATTAGTGATACATAATATTTGTTAGTATAAGTGTATGCTATATCTTTGATGTTAAGAGTCTTGGTTTGGGTACACTGCGCATGTTTCTTGGCCACCAGCCACCTTCACATGTTAGCTGTCTCTGTGACCGTGGAATCATGTGTTTCTCGCAGAAACTTTTAAATTTTCAGTGCCATTAATTTTGCATTTGTAATGAGTCCAAAATCTAGTTCTCCCAGTGTGTGTAGTAGTAACTATGGGGCATAATTTAGATGGTTTGTATATTATATAAAAAGGTCTAGATGGGAAATGACACAAAAATTTGACATGCAAAGTGTACAATACAGTACTGTTTGTTTAGATAGTAGTAATAAACATACGTTTTATGTTAATTTTTCTCATTTGTGTCTATAAGCTTCTCCATGAGTTCTTCTTGAGATCTCCATGCTTCTCCATGCTCTTGTCTAGGCTTCTCCGACGGAGAAGGAGCTCAAAATGGCATGTGGCCTGATCAAAGGCCATGCTTACGCGGTGACGTCCATCAAGAAGATGCGGGTGGGCCAGAGCAAGATCTCCATGATCCAGATGCAGAACCCGTGGGGGAAGGTGGAGTGGAATGGCCCGTGGAGCGACAGGTGGGATGATCTACTAGCCGGTCCCTCTTCTTGGAGCCTATAACTCAAATCCATAGCTGCGTATTAGCAATATGTTTACCGCCACTCAACAATCCAAGATTTGGGAGCCCCCTGCTGGCCACCATCAGTCCATACAGAGGAGTGGGGGGACCTTTTTGAGTGGGGCCTTGGCAACTCACCTCTGACACTGACAATGCGGCTGTTAACTTTTACATCCCTGAGAGAGCTATCCTTTTGTATGTTCAGTTGGAAACCTCTTGATCCACAAGCTATTTTAGCTTTGAGCCACTGTGCTGCCTGGTGCCATATAAGCTCGCTGGCGTGAAATGGATACTCATGGGAGTTTTCCTTACACAAAAATGTTCTGAGAACAGGACAAAAAAAAAGATTGGTTCAGAGTGTTAACCAATCAGATTGTAGAGGAGGTGGGTCCAAGGAACTAGAGGAGGCAGGATCAAGCCATCTGATTGGTTGGTCCCGTCTGCTCTAGTTGCTTGGACCCACCTCCTCTACAGCCTGATTGGTTATCTCTCTGAACCAATCATTTTTCATTCTGCCCTCAGAACATTTTTCTGTAAGCAACTCCCATGAGCAAAATGGGTCTCTCTCTGCTCTCTTACACATTTCTTCTAAACCTCTCCCTTTCTTTGACTTGACCCAGGTCTGAGGAGTGGAAGAAGTTGCCGTTCATGGAGAGGGAGAACATTGGGCTCATCGTAGAAGATGACGGCGAGTTCTGGTCAGTGTTGTCTTTGTTGTTGGAAACAAGGAGTAACCAAGCCTGGTCCTCAAAGGGCAGCAGACCGACAGGTTGTGAAGAAAATGCTCGTGCCCTAAATCTAAATGGTACATATGTGCCTGTGAATTAACATGTTGTGGCATAGGTTATGTTTATACTGTATTTTATCCACTACCAGGGGTGTATACAGGGGTGGGGCAACAGCCCCCAGCTGAAAACTGATTGGTCCCTTGAAGTGCCACCTCTCTTGTCACTGACCAATCACTGATAAGCTTACCCCCTCTGTATGAATCACTTAGATAAATGGCCTCCAAGGCTAAATTGGACACCATTTGTTTAGAACTGAAATGCAGAAATTCATGGATTGCCCCGGTACCACAGGATGGCGTTCGAAGACTGGTGTCGCTACTTCACAAACGCGGAGGTGTGCCACCTCATCAACACATCACCAGGCAGCAACGAGAAGACGTGGAAGCAGGCAGTCGCCTTCCGCAGCTGGACCCAGCACGATGATCCCCTACTCAACCGTTGTGGGGGCAGTCTGAATCATCAGCAGAGCTTTCTGCAGAACCCACAGGTATCAACCATGAGCCCAAACTCTCCTCTTTCCAAGGGGGTTCCTGGGTTCTTGTGTGTTCAGTGTTTTAGTGTTTTGCTTGTAGGTATGGCCTTAAGTATGGGGGGGGGGGGGATGCACACTAGGGGTTGGTTTGTTGTTTCTTGTGCCCGACTCTAGTTTCTTGTCCCCCTGCCCCCTTAGTGTAGTGATTGTTTGTGGTCAGTGGGGGGCCCCCAAACCTTGGGGTCCCACGAGTCAGAATGCAAGCACTTATTAAAGCAAATAAACACAAGAATAAATGGGGTCTAGTCATCAGAAGACATCAAAGTAACGTTGAAAATTATGCTGTCAATCAGGGGAATCCATTATTGAATGGTAATATCCTCTTAAGGTTCTTTTGATGTGGTAGAGAAGGTCCATGCTGACTTCATGTCCTCTGCAGTACATGTTTGACCTGCTAACGGAGGCTGAGGAAGTGCTGGTGTCGCTGCAGCAGAGAGACATGAGGCTTCTCAAACCGGCCGGCGAAGGGGAGAACCTCACTATCGGCTTCGCCATCTTGGAGGTACGGCGGCCAGGGAAGCCCGGCGTGGTACGACAAGAACGGCGCCGTGCTGGCCAGCTGTCACTGCTCACCAAAGTTCTTCTGAAACACGAGAACCAACCCCAGTATCGATCGCTAAAGTGGGACCCGCAGAATACTGGTTTAAGTGATAAACAGAATGGTGTAAACCATGGCGATAAGAGAACTTTAAGAGAATCCATTTCGATGCAAAAGTTCCACTTCATTGTACTTCCCTAAAATGCTTTTGCCAAATTGCTTATTGTTAGACGTAAATAACCCCCAATTATTTGCCCTAGTCTAGAGATTTGGGGAGTGACATGTCTGCGGTGTACAGGAAGAAGGGGCACGGTATACAAAACAGGCTCACATTTACATGAGTGTTCACCATGGTGTGTATACAGACTTCAGGAGCAACCCTGGCCGACACAACAAACAAAGCAGTCTAACGAAACGAACCCAAACTACCTACCATAATAGAAAACAAAAGAAACAAAAACACAATCACTTACCCTACCTACCTAACCAAACATACAAAAAGAAACAGAGCATAGAAAATGGCAGTCAGTCAGTACTATATACACACTAAACCGAACACACTCGATATGTCAAAGCCAGGGATTAGACTTAATGGTAACTCGGGCGAAACGGTTGGTACACAGACAGTCATACGACGAACAGTAGCTACAGTACCAGGGGCAAAGAGAAAGCGAAAAAAACGAGCAACAGGCAAACCGAGATCATACTCAAGTAAGCAAATCTGAATACATCACAAACAAAAGAGCAGAGAGACAAACAGCGAAAGCTGTTAGTTTCTGCGTCGTTGGTCCTTTTCTCTGGGCATCCCGGAAATGACGACGTCTGCCGGGCGCCACCGGGACTGGGGCGGAGTCTTGGGCGGATCTGATGAATCTCCGGATTGGAGAAGTCTGCAGCCACGAAACCTTGCGGCACATAACACCCCCTCACACAAGTGTGAACTTCTGCTGAGTTCGCAATACAAATCACGCATCAGCCATTAGGTTACTTGAAGGCCTGAACAAACAAGGACTCATTAGACGTTGATGGTTCGTTATACGCATTTGACCTTGGAAAAGCAGTGGGTAATGGTCGGTAAACACCGTAACAGGATGAGTACTATAACCTACACAAACCTCAGAACACTGTCAACAGCTGAACATGATTCAGATTCAAGATTCAAAGCGTTTATTGTCATATGTACAGTAGAAAAGTGCATTTCTCTGTGCAATGAAATTCTTACTTTGCTGTCCACACAAAAATGCTGAGGTATAATATAATAGAAAAAATAGAAAATAAATACTTTGAAGTGTAATGTGCAAAAACTACAGTATGAGGTAGTATGGCATGGTATGGTAGTATGGTAGCATGATGTCCATTATTCATACTCCTGTCTGCTGTTAAGGAGTCTGATGGCAGTGGGGAAGAAGGGGTTGTTAAGTTGGGAGGTTCTAGAGTTCACACTTCTGTACCTCCATCCTGAGGGCAGAAGTGTGAACAGTCCGTGTTGGGGGTGTGTGGGGTCTTTGAAGATGGAGGCGGCTCTCCTCTGGACTCTGCGGTGGTAGCTGCTCTGCAAAGAGGGCAGCAGAGTCCTGATGATCTTCTCTGCAGGCATTTGCAGTCCATAGCTGTAGTGCTACCTTACCACGCGGTGATGCAGCTGGTCAGTGTGCTCTCCACGATGCAGCTGTAGAAGTTGTTGAGGATCTTGGTTGACATATCAAGCTTCCTCAGGAAGTACAGCCACTGTTGAGCCTTCTTGACCAGCTGTGTGGTGTTCAGTGACCAGGTGAGGTCCTCACTCATGTGGACGCCAAGGTACTTAAAGCAATGTTTGTTGTGACTGGTCTGTTTTCCAGGTTGAGCTTAACAGGAAGTATCGGCTCCATGACATAAAGACGCAGAAGATCGTGGCGAAGTCGGTCTACATGAATGCCCGCACTGTCTTTCTGCGTAAAGTGCTTCCCAGGGGGCGCTACATAATCATCCCAACGACGTTGACGCCGGGCGTGCTGGGAGACTTCATGTTGAGAATCTTCAGTGATGTCGATTGTGGCTGCAGGTGATTAGTCTGACTGAACATTACAGCTGGCAAATTTCTGCTGACATGAAATGAGCATATACAGGGGCGGGGCCACGGGGGCTCTGGCCCCAGATGAAAGGTGATTGGCCCACAGAGTTCTGACTTCCCTGTCACTCATAGATTCAAAACATATCATTGGCTAATGATCTGGTTGGCCCTTCTGTACGAATTATGGCCCCTTTTATACCGCTCCAGACATCCAAAAGTCATTAATTAATTAATGAATTTATTAAACCTTAATTAGAACCCTGCATTTAATCAAAGATTATTATGCAGGGGAGTTTGAAAAGTAAGCTACATGCAGTACTGTATGTTGTTTAGCTTCCAAGCAAAGGAACTTTTTTACAACTGGTCATTCTGTGAATTGTTCAAGGGAAGCCGAAACTGCGAAGTCCAAATGCAAAGTCACTCACCACCCTCATCATTCCTCCTTCCTCATCCCACTTGGTCTCCGTCTCCCCCCCCCCCCTTTCACAGGGAGCTGACGGAGGACAAGCCCCAGGTGAAATGCTGGAGTGGCTTTCTGGGCTACCCCCAGGTGGTGACGCATATCCACATAGAGGGAGTGGAGGGGCTGGAGAACCAGGACAGCACCCGTGGTGAGTTCAAGGAGCCACCACTCTAGAAGAAGCTTGTGGCACAGGTATGCTGGGTAGGCAATGTGGGCGGGCCTATGGCAGCCAGGCAGCTCCAAAAAAGGAAATGAAAAAGAACGCAAATACTGCAAATAATATGCTTCGTGCCCCCCCTTCACCCACATTCTCATAAAAATCTTACGCATGAGATGGATGACCCTCATAACAAAGTTGGTGGTGCAAAAGGGCAAGTGGATGATTCGTATAAATAGGCGGCATTGGTTTTTGGTATCTTGGGGATTTTCGTGCTTTCTTGACTTTCCGGGCCTGTAGGTATTGATTCCTATCTGATCATCCACTGCGAGGGACGTACCATCCAGTCTAGAGTCATTAAGGACACCGTGGACCCAGTCTTCAACATGTCAGCCATCTTCTATAGAAGGAAACCCAGCAAACCAATTGTTATTGAGGTGAGAGCATCCCAGAACATCCTGACACTCCCTTCCAGGTTTCTGTTCCCGAAGTCGAAGTTCAAATTTTTGCATATTTGGATGTCAAACCAACACTCATTCTGTAAAGACAAACTATAGGGTATAGAAACCGCATCCAACAAGTATATTAACAATATATGTTGGTCTTGATGAGATTCATTGGGGAAAAAATTCTGTAATGTAATCATTTGTATCACCAGGTGTGGAACAGCAATGATACACAGGATGAGTTTATGGGTCAGGTGGTCTTGCCCAACACCAAAGGTGAGGTAGACGATGAGATGAAGCTGCAGTTGAGCAACAAAAACCAGAATACGACTGGGACTCTCAGTCTGAGAGTCATTACTTCCACCCAGCTGACCAGCATGTGACTCTGACCCCCACCCAATCTCTGATTGGACATGTTTTTTTTTCTCCATAACTTCAAAGCGTGGGCAGTTGGCTTAATGCATAGCCAACGTTGACCTCAATACTAGCCGAGGCATCAAAGCTTGGAAGTGCAAGGTAAAATGGTGCTTAAAAAAGAGTGCGCAAGAAATCTGTACCCCTCCCCCCCCACACCCAAATCAGCCTCACCTCAGACCGCCAAGCCTACATTCCGTGCATGAGGAGGAATTTGCAATTAGGACCTGGTTGGGAAGTTAAAGATATTGCGAAAGTATGTTTGACAACTGCGAGTTCCTGGATAAGATTTTATCAGGGTAAATATAGTAGTCTTAGTCTTTGATTTTCTATCATGTAATGTGTCTAAACTTTTTTTAATCATCATATATCACAATCTGTTTCCTTAGAGTACCTGTCAGTCTTTTCACATTGCACTAGTGATTTTTTTTAAGTGTTGTGCAATGACTTTGAAGAAACTGAATGGCGGGTGACATAAAATTATTAATGTAACGTGTTCTTATACAAGACATTCTCTTACTAATGTATTTCTTAAAAACAGATTTATACAGGAATAAATATCTTTATTCAGCATCACCGAGAGCAACAAAAAGTGTAAATGGAAATCAGGAAAAAATGATCAGCTTATAGAGGCTTCTGTTGTCCCATGTTTGACATCTGAGTTTCTTTAGTAATAAAACCATTGCTAATTTAATCATGCGTATACTCATGCTTGTATATCACACTACTCAGAAGAGAGTTTGATGAAATAGGACAGAGTGTTATCATGTAGAAAGAAACTCCCCTTTGAAACGTTATTGATTAGAGGTTTTTTTTTTCAATTTTATTTCAGTTCATTTCCCAAACTTTAGGGTTTTTTTCCATTTGTTTTACACTAACGACACTGCCATGCATAACTTAGAGTTCAAAAAAATCTGCTGCTTCAATCACAATTAAAAATACCCAATTTGAAACAAATTGCTCGCTACACACTTTCACCTCTCGTGCACTCTCTCTCTCTCTCTCTCTCTCTCTCTCTGTCTCACCTTAAAAGAATGGATAAAAAATGTGCTGAGCTTCATGGAATGTCTCAGCTGTTACGAAATGTCAATGTCTATAACAGACACACATCCCTCTTCGGTCTGTCATAATACACATTTTTAGAAGAGTTCACCACATGTATAGATATACGCATTCAGAAAACAAAAGCAGGAATGTAGAGGAGCAATGAACAATATTTTGAACTGAGAGTTGGACATCCACTGTCTTGGGAGGTATTTTTCGTGCCTCTTCTATTGAACCCTGACAGATTTCCACAGAGAAATGAAACTGAACCAACTGAAAAGAAGTGAACCATCTTACTCTCTCTAACATGCACGTTACCGTAACAAGTCACGACAGATAAAGAACTCTGTTGTTGATTCTTTCTCCCCTGTACATCTCTCTGCCATAAACACCTAAAAATACTATACTGCTTGAGGGCGTAGATATTTTTAAATAATTTTTAGAGTGGACCAATTTGTTAAAAAATATATGCCATGGAGCTGACTGCACACCGTTACCTGAGCTTAGATTTTTCCAATTTTCCAAGCGGCTGCTTTATGTGAAAATATACATGGCACCAGTCCTGTATTCCCCATGACGGGCAGGGGGGTCCGCTTATGGCCCTCTTAGTACGCGTAGCTGAAGGCAGGTCTGGGGATCATCCCCCATCATGCCCCACAGTGTTGTGGGCGGGGTCAGCACGGCGGTGATGTCCAGGGTGGGGTCGAGGTAGGTCCATCCTAATGGAACTGGAAAGCCTTCTCCTGGGGGGGTTGGGGCGTCACAAGAAGAGGACCGTTGATGCTGTGCGAGAGGACAAGGTAGAGGGAGGGCCGTTTCGGGTCGTTGTGAGCCCGTCAAAAATGGAGGTCAGAGATCCGGTCTTCTAGATTGTTCATGACTACTGCACGAAGAGCTGCAATACTATTCATAGTGGTTTTGTAGTGGGGGCAGCGTGCGGCTCAGCAGGTTAGGCTGCTGGGCCTGTGATCGGAAGGTCGCTGGTACAAATCCCAGGATCAACAGAGCAATATTATCACTGGACCCCTGAGCAAGGCCCTTAACGCCCAGTTGCTCCAAGGTCTGTTTCACCCTGCTTTCTCAAAAACAAACGAAAAAAAGGTTCATCCTCTTGGGTAAAAGAGTGTGCTAAATAAATAAAATGTAAACGTTTTCCTATTAACAGCCCTAAACTAAGCTTCCACACAAGTTTCTCTGAACTCTGAGCAGGCAGCTTTTCTATAGTGTTATTTCCTTTCGGGGGAGAAAAAAAAGGGAAAAAGAAAACACTTTAAAAAATTGTTAACTCCACCTTTACTGTTTCAGAAGATTCATGAGTGCCTCACCAGCCAATGGCAGATTATAGGCTATTTACATGAGGGCGAGGCTCCGTTACTATGGAAATGCTATTTCTCTCCATTAAAATCCCCGTTCTAAATCAGCATTTTGACCTGCAGTATCAAAAACTTGACGTTTTCAGTCAGGTTCTCAGCAGGAGAACAGGATTTAAAAAAATTATAGCAGGCTGGAAAATAGGCATTTTGTGTTGTCATTTATATTAGTCATTCATGTCTCGAAAGTAGGGTACAGTCACAAAAACGTACACAAAATCACTAATAGAATCAAATAGTTTGTTAATCACAAGCTTATCTCCCTCCCCACCCTAAAGCACACACACAAACATACATACAGGGGGCGCTGCTTGGAATAGCTGGGCTCAGAGGTAGAAGTATTAAATCCCCCCCCCCAAAAAAAAATGTGTTGTATAATACCACTTGAATCCGGGCCCAGGATAAGTTGCCAGAATCCCTCCCCCCCCCCCCCAAACAGTACCCATCCATACATACATCCACACTAAATGCTTTTATGTTTCCATACACAGTTTTGAGGAGACAGAATGGTTACTTATGCTCTGAGAATTGCTTTTAAAAAATAGCACCCCTTATAAAAAGTTACACGCTTATTTTGCGAATATTCAGATACATGCACACATACGTGTACATCCGTGACCCATTTGAGGGCTGCGCTAATTTGTACAACCGGCCTGTCAGACTGTACAGGAATTCATCGTTAACAGCTAGGGGTTGATTCACATCAAGGTAAATATTAACTTGTCAAAGAAAGATCGTAATTCTCCTTCATCTTGGCCAAAACGCATCAAACGGTAGCGGTCCAGGAAAAAGCCGTTCTGTGCAAATTGACTTTGGCAGATTATCCCCATTTTTTTTCGAGAGGCACGAGAAGATGTAGTTTGTTGGGACAATCTCGCCAACGTCTTTCACAGAAACCAACGGCCCATACAGAACAGCACCCTTGCCTTGTCGTTAAACCGCTGGAGAACGAAAGTCTTGTTGTATCTGTTCAGCGATTTCCCTCGGGATAAATGAAGTTTTATCTTATCTTACAGTTAACTTCTGAACACACATCCAGCTTACTCCGAATCACCTCTTCCGCATACCAAAGAGTCCGTTCCACATTCCTTCTCCTGTTGCGACAGACGCGTAAAAGATGAATGCAAGCACCAAGTCACTCGTATTGCGATACCAGCGTGTGCATGCCAACCGCGTCCTGCAGGAATGCCGTGTGGCAGGTATGTGTAAATGCATAGCGTAGAAGCTCTGAGAGTGTACGTCGTTAGCATGCAACACTTCCGTGTTTTTTTCTTTTAATTATTATTATTTCTGTGTTGATTCCACATGCTGTCAAGGTCTGTGCGAATCACGGTCTTTTGAATCTGCATATTCAAGTCCGGGTAAGGCGATGTGTCGGATAAGAGATACAAAAAACAAGCCCATAGCTGTAGGTTCGCGGTATGTTTCTTTTAGCGCCGACTCCCAACGTTCACATGCATGGATGGCGTAAATTCTTTCACAAAGAGTATGAAAAAAAAAATGTATCCAAGGTCTCTATGGCTACCATCACAGGAAAAAGGGGGGTGCCGGAACGGACCATGTTTGGCCTACCATTCATATAACATTAGCCTTCATGCAATAAGGTACCAGGGTGCCACCTCAAACTCTCTCTTTCCACATGGTCTGGATGGTTCTCTTCATAGCGAGACTAGAATGCAGGGGGATAAAGGACAGACCAACTCGCCGTATCATCAGGCGAGACTCTATCTGCAAGCTGCAACCTTCCGCTAACTGCAAGACACCAACCCCACCACTTTGTAACCTACTGTGAATCTACCCCTTGGTGTTTATTGTGAATGTATGACTTGGTGTCTTTCTTCATCTGTACAGAGAGCTTATGATTTTCATTACATCAGCAGAGGAACCTAATTCCTATTTCTAATAATTACTTGCTTGCTTTAGAGCCCATAGTTGGCCATTTTAAGTTACTATTAACTGTTTTCACAGTCCCTTTCAGGTTGATCCGAAACAAACGAGCAACACGTACAGAAATGCTTGATAATCCCAGATCAGTAATATCCTTCGACAACATAAAAATGAATGTTTTCCCAAAACTTCTCCATAAAAGGTAATCTATCTCTCATCCACATACATTGGCACTCACTCACAGTTCTACACACTCAGACAGAAGGTACAGTATGGACGTGTATGTCACATCAGATAGGCATGATCATGCAGCTTTGTTGGGGGGTCCGTAGTTCTAAGGTTGGTCTCTTGTGAGCAAAGATGTCCGATAGTCCATTTTGTTAAGAGGGCAATGGAGGAGACAAGAAAACTGCAGACTTTATCTAAACAAAAGGCCCTTCTGTACACCAAAGGTGTTTTAAAGTTTTGTTTTCTTCTCGAACCCTTCTCTGAATCCAGAGGATGAGCAGAAGGATTTTTTCCCCAAATGCCATGCTTCCCCGCTGCACACGAACACTTCTGACAGACGCAAGAGTTCAAGGACTCGAATGAGCTCCCCAACGCACATGAAGGCCTGAGCTTTTTTGATTCCCCAAAGTGCAGAGGTCCTTTTTCCGTTTGGGGGTATTTTGGTCCTTATGCTGCCCTGTACGAGTTCCTCGATGGTCTTGCATTGAAGGGGGAGGCATGGCTTAGCGGCTGCCATTCTTAATGGCATCCTTTGCAGCTACAATCAGGGGCGTCAGGCTGGAGAGCGGTTTGGCCAGTTTCAGGAATGAGTGCTACCAAGTAAATGAGAAGCAATGGAAATTAGTCTCACATTCCGGACATTGAAACAATGCTCTTCCTAGCCACCCACAAAAACATGCAACAGGAAAGATGCAGTAGTTGGCCGAACGCATTAATTATAAACAGGACATTAGCCAGCAATTTGAAAGGAAACCCTGACCAACTTCTATAGAGGAAAGAGACGGAACGTACCTGCAAGAGGTCCTTAGCAGAGCCTCTCCGGTCTACGTCCATCTCCAGGCACCGGTTGAGGAAGTCGCGAAACACAGAGGACAGCCTCTCCGGGTTCTGGAGCTCAGGTGTCCCGTTGGTTGCGATCAAGTACAGGGCCTGTGTAGACATGAGTCACTGTCAATGGAATTCAGCTGACTGGTTCACTACCCCATTGATGTTAATACCGTTTTGGCCACAGACCAACAAATCAAGGTATAGTGATTTCTATTCATTTTGGATGTTTGCTGCACCAATGTGCAGCTACCGGATTCCTGGGGACTGCAAAAGCGGTCAAGACATTGTGGCTGTTTCACAATTCAGTTGATCATCAGTTATTCCATTGGCAAGGTGTTTAGACCAGACTAGTGAAAAGAGAAATCAGGATTAATGTGTGCCTTCAAATCCCAACTGGTATAATCCACTCTGCGTTGATGACTTCATTGGCTCCATTGGCAGCATCTGGTACATTGGCAGGATTGAAAGCCTCTAAGAGCCTTGAAAATGTTGATTTATTTACAGAAGTCCTTCAAAGCATGTTTGACCCAGAAATGACTGATAGTCAATAAACTTCTCTGTGGCAAAGTAATAATATGGCTGAATGGACGTTTTTGCCTAAGGAAAATCCGACTTGTTGAGTTTACCAAGGTGTTGCTGAATGTCTTAATATGATGCTTTTCTAGGGTAGCTTACCCTGAGCGGATTCTCATTCAGATACGGTGGTTCACCCTCCACCATCTCAATGGCCATGATGCCGAGAGACCAGATGTCCACCTTGGGGCCGTACGCCTTCCGGGTCACGACCTCGGGGGCCATCCAATAGGGTGTGCCCACCATAGTGCTGCGCTTATTCTGTTCGGGGGTGATCTGGGCACAGAAGCCGAAGTCAGCTGCAAGTGGTAACAGGGAGAGGGAGTCAGGGAGAGAGACAGCATTAAGTCTCGCTTTGCCAGAGCGTCAGGCTCGCAGCAGGATTTGCAGGACATTTCTGAAAGGGTACGAATGTCCTCCTGCGACAGCCACTCACTGAGTTTCACGGAGCCATCCATTCCCAGCAGGATGTTGTCGCTCTTGATGTCTCTGTGGATGACCTGGTTGGAGTGCAGGAAGTCCAGAGCCTGAAGGCACTAAGGAGACAACCCAACATGAATTGTCGAAGCCACAGTCGAGTACGTCAAACTGGCACAGGCGAAAGAAGACAACAAGCCTGAAACCTTTCCTTCATGACATATGCCAGATATAAGAGAGCAAGGGAAGTGACTTCCACTGAAAGCGTACAAACAGGAATAAGGACACCCAGATGGTACGATGGAAAGTTGAAGGTAAGGACTATGTGGTTTGTAATGGATAAGAATTGACTTAGAAGGGTAATTAACATTTTTTACATTTTATTTATTTTTCAGATGCTTTTATCCAAGTCAACATACAATTTTTTTGAAACAGCAGGGTCAGACAGACCATGAAGCAATTAAAGATTAACCCTTAGAACCCTATCCATTTTGAGTTTTTCTATCCCTTTGATTTTATGCTTATTACATGGTATGTACATGAGAGAGCCACATATGCTTTATGGTTTTGTTTTCAGGACATTTGGGGCTACTCAGGTGTCTTATAATTTGAAGTGTAACTGCTGACACCGTCTTGATATCATCCTTTTTATGAGGAAAAACTACTTGCGCCTGTTGAACTGTCTCAATTTTTAGTCTCATCTATTATAAAAATCTGCAGGCACTACAAATAAAATCTTATAAATGTTGAGCTTAGAGTCTCTGTGATGTGGGAATGCAGGGGTTTCATTGGGGACCTTTCTATGGCTTAATATTGTGAAGGAATACATGGTTAGTGCCAGGCGGAAATTAATATATGATTTTACATCCATTTGGTAACTTGTTGAAGTTATCTGATGGACAGCAACGCACGGTTTTATATTTTCTTTATTACTTTATAACATCTGAAAGAAACTGATATAGAAAAGCATTTAGTTTATGATCCACTGAAGTAAAGAAAAACTGAAATTTTGGTCAATAAAACAATGCACACCTAATCCAAATATTAAAACAAATATTTGTAGGAGTAACATACATTCACTTTGTTTATGTGCGAATATGTGCTTTGTTTACCAGGGTGTGTTTTAGTGGAAAATGTATCAAGTATGGGTCTCATTTTGCACAAGATTTTTCTGGAATAGTTTAGCGCACAACGTTGCAACTTGGGCGATCGGAACGAATAAGTTCTTTCAGTTCCAAAGATATGCAATTCATGTCTGTGCGTTATACCTATCCAAAGTTACGAGCTTGAGATTAATGGGTGTGAAAATCAACGCATCTCGTGTTTGTCGGGTTCTAAGGGACCTTGCTTAGGGGTCTCAAAGTCTATTTGATTTGGAGACCTTCTGAATACAGGATCAGCATCCTAACCTGCAGAGCCACACAATAAATAATGAGACCGATATATCCCGCTAACAAATGCTACTTATTGGGAGTTGTTTAAGGTCGTCCTCAGAAAGGTTTCCCCAGCAGTATCAGAGAATTCCCTTTCCCTGAAACGTTAGCCGTCATTGCTGTCTTTGGCCAAGGTGAAATGCTCCAGATTAATACCCCAGAGTGGTGGGAGTGTCTCTGTGAGCTGAGTATGACATCTGAGCGAGCAAGAGGAAAAGCAGTACGGCCAGCAGAAAGCCACATGCTATACCTCTCGACAGACAGCGGCGATCTGGCCTTCGTCCATGCAGGTCTCAGTCACCACGTCCGTGAGGGAACCTCCAGCAAGGTACTCCATCACCACCCACAGCTCATCCCCAACCAGGTAGCTGTGGAGCGCGAGAGGGCAACGCCGTCACACCTACGGCTGGACTGATGATCACCGGCTCATGTTTCACGAGTGACACACACACACACACCAGATGGGCAGCTCTTAGTTATCACAAATCTGTGGATTGTTAGGTATCTATGCCTAGATACAACACAATGTAAAAGATCTCCGGGTAAGACTTCTTGAAGAACAGCCCCAGTCCATCCGTTATCTAACACTACCTCCAGCATACCACATCTAAACTGACGTAAGACTGATTAGCTAACGGTTAGCAATTTGGGTTATAGACCACATTCAGGGGAATAACAGCAATGCCCCCCCTCCACCCCCCGTGACTTGCGAAACTCTGCCTTCAGATAGTGATCTGTGCTCATGCTAGTATGCAGGTGCCCCTCTTGTTGACATTCCTGGGCAGAGCGAGAAGTGCAGCAGGACACACCTGTCCAGGTAGTTGACGATGTTGGCGTTCTTGTTTTCCCTCATCACCAGGATCTCGTTGATGATCAGCTCCTTCTTCGGCTGCTGCTGCAGGTTCATCTGCTTGATGGCCACCTGAGGGAAGACGGGCCACGGTGCTGAGTGAGGCACAGGCTGCCGGAGCCTCCTGGAGCGAGTATCACTATGCTGGATGGAATCCTGCTTCAGCCATCGCCCAGGGTGAGAGGAACAGCCAATAGCAGCCGGAATCCCCTCACCTCATGACCTCACCATGACCTCACCATGACCTCAGAGTACATTCCAGGTCTAATCTAATAGCATCGGCAGCTGTTTCCGTGGGCATAGGTGTTACCACTGCCTTCCTGTTACTATCACATTGAAATGCTTGTTTAATTCAGTAAAAGTATTGCACATTTATGGGTGTTATAACGGAAATCATAACTTAATTGATTTTTTTTACTATACACACACACACACACACACACACACACACACACACACACACACACACACAGACAGAGCTCTTGAAAAAAATTAAGAGACCACAGCAGAACTTTCAGTTTCACTCATTTCTCAATGTATGCGTCCATGTAAAATCTAGATTTTTTGCAAACTGCAGCCTGGCTCTTCCCTGTTTCTCAATGAAGGGCTTCTTCCTTGCTTTATGGGTCTTCACTCCTGCTTCTGTTATGAATTATCCTAGCAGTGCACTTCACACCTGCACTTAATCTTTCCCATTCATTTTGAAGGTCACTTGAGGTCATCCTCTGATTTATGAGGCAATGTTGTATAAGTCGACGGTCATCTCTGGCATTAGGGAGTTCCTTCTGCCCTCTACCTGGCTGGGTTCTGGTTATTCCCTATGTCTCATGCTTCACCTTGTTCATCTGTTCTGCTGTCTTAGACACTTTGAGCCTGGAACCAGCCTTCTGCCAGCAGGACCAGGATTAAACCAGGATGTAGAAATGCAGTTTTTTAAAAAATATAGAGTGGACTTTTGATTTTTTTACAGAGTCATACATATCACATAAGAAACAACCAGAAGTGTTAGTAAAACATTCATTTCAAGCAGTAATAAACTGAAGCCCATATTATAGTTCTAAGCTGTTCTAAGTTAAAAAGTTCATTGACAAACAGTCTCACTGGGCGCTTTTTAATTAGTAACACCTTTGCAATAATGTCAAACACCAAACATTTGTGTTTAGTATCCCTTTGGGAGCCAGTGACTGCAATAGCTAGCAATAATTAGCAAATTATTAGCTACTGTTGTCAAGCGCAATCATCTTTTGCTATATTTTGCCCAGTGATTTACACATGGAAACAGACTTACCTCCTGACCCGTGGCAATATCAATGGCTGTGTACACAGTCCCAGACGCCCTGCAAGACATAAGCAACAATCAGAATTATCAAACTTGTAATGACCGCATTTATTTCTTAAAATTAAATAACATGCAGCCATAATGTTTAGCAGTTCATTGTAGAATAAGGTATTCGTGATATTGTCCATTACATTACGTACCAATCTGCAGGTAAAACTGAACAAAAATACCAGGATTGTTTATTTAATTGACAATCAGTCGTCACAAATGAGAGTTATTTCACGATTGGTTATATTTCAATTCAAACCAAATATGAGGAATCAACGGATAAGATTTGTTTGTTGTATATCCAGACCAGCAGTGATTGTTTACATGAACATGTATCTGAATGTTCCCCAAGTTTAAAGTAGAAACATATTTTATCTTTCCTTCAGAAAGAATCAGAAGCGATTGGCCACTTCTGGAGCTTAGACTCTGGCCTACAGTACCACACACTCCTTATAAATAACTTTTATATAACATGCACTGACTAATAACCAATGCTGTCACTAGGTGGCGGTGTTGTCTGACGCTGGACTCTGCCGTCCTGCCTGGTAGGGGAATTCAGGTTGCTTTTCTGAGAAACCAGCCAGCGTAAACTGACACAAAACATGTATCTCCGAGATGCCTGACACCTCTCTGGCTCCCTAGCTGGGCTGCTTGTCTGATCCCTCAGTCACCTGGACCTTCAGACCCGCAGTCGCAGAGGAGACGGCCAGAAGCTGGGCCGAGGCAATCCCCTAAAAGCCCTCCCTTGCTCCACTTTGGCTGCCGCTCCATGGAGCCTCTTTTTCACCGTTATTGTAAACCTCTGAGTCATCCTGAGTCGCTGACTCTCTCCCACCGCCCTCGGCCGCCCCGCTCTGCTGTTTGATGTGCTCCGTGAACTCTGGCCCAGTTTCCCGCGGCAGCAGCCATATAAAGTTTCTCCTCTTGGCCGGTTACTATGCCGGCGCTGAGTTTCCACAGTGACAGATAAAGTCACCAGAGAAGCAGTTTCCATTACTTCTAGGCCATGGAGCTCAGAGGTACAACCAATCTCTACTCGAAACTTACTTAGTCCACCATGTAGAACTTTGTCCATCCCATAATGACAACCTTCCACGTCCAGCCCTAAAACCCAACTTCATTATGTTCTTAAATTTTATTCACTTCTCTGTAAGTTATTATGGGTCCATAATCCATAGTCCATAAAGATGTAATAATTCAAATATTCTTAAATCCAAAATTTATGCTCTGTGCTCTTTGAATGAAATGATCCTTTGCCATTTGCACAAGTACACTGGAATTCTTCTTTTCACACATCTCACCTTGTTCTCCTTTGACACATACACACACACACACATCCACAGGTTTGTAATTGTATCTTTGTGGGTGACTCTCTATTCATTTCTATGGGGAAAACTGTAATCCCAACATGACGACCTTAACCCCTATCCAGCCCTAACCTTAACCATAAGTAACCAAACTAAATACGAGACTTTTGGCATTTTTACTTTTTTGATTGCATTCACAGATCTTCGTAGGAACCTGAAAAATGGTCCCCACAACGTCATAAAACAGGTTTTTATTACATTGTGGGGGACATTTGGTCACACACGCACACACACACACAGAGCCATGTAAAAAAATAAGGGACCACAGAACAAACTTTTGTTTCACTTAATTTCTCAGTTTATGGGTGTGCATCTCTGAATAATATATATATTTTTTTGCAAACTGCAGTCTGGTTCTTCTCTGTTTTTCATGTTTTGATGAAGGGCTTCTTCCTTGCTTTATGTGACTTCAGTCCTCCTTCTATGAGCCTGATATGAACTGTCCTAGCAGTGCACCTCACACCTGCACTTAATGTTTCCCATTCCTTCGGAAGGTCACTTGATGTCATCCTACGATTCATGAGAAACTGTCAGATAAGTTACCGGTCATCTCTGGCATTAGAATGTCGCTTCTGCCTTTTACCTGGCTGGTTTCTGGTCGTTCCCAGTGTCCCCTGCTTCACCTTGTTCTTGTGTCCTGCTGTCTTAGAAATTCCGAACCTGGAAGCATCCTGCTGCTCAGCATAGCCTTCTGCCAGCAGAAGCAGGATTAAACCAGGATTTAAAAATACAGATTTGGTTAAAAATATAGAGTGGTCTCTTAAGGTGGTTAAGGGCCTCGCTCAAGGGCCCAACAGAGATGCCACTATTCAGGTGAAACTCAAACCGGCGACCTTCCCATCCAAAGGCTTAACACAATGAGCCACACACCATCTTGTCATGTATGCACCAATAGCGGCACTCTGCTGTAGACCTATAGCACAGATCTCAGAGTGTTTGGTGTGTTTATTGGATTTCTCTGAGAATACAGTAGCTGGCGGAATACTTTCGGCGTGATTTGCTTCCCAGTTTAAAAGCATTCAATCATACAGTCGGCTAAATCCTCTTTTGCTTGTGAACCAGTTGGTGGTTGGTTCAAAAATCAAGCTATGTGAGCTTCAGAAATCATCTGGACGAAATTATACTCCACTGATCCGGAATACAATTTTTTTGATTGATAACCACTATTCATCATCTAGCTGATACATCCTATATCAGTCTGACGAAATGACACTACATTAGAGCGCAGTGCATACCTAACATAAAGGTAGGACAATTCATAACAGGCTCCTAGAAGCAGGACTGAAGACCCATAAAGCAAGGAAGAAGCCCTTCATTAATGAGAAACAGAGAAGAGCCAGGCTGCAGTTTGCAAAACGATGTATATTTTACACAGGCACACACCCATAAATTGAGAAATGAGCGAAGCAGCATAGGAATTGGTTAATTTGGTCACCACACAGTTAGATGCCTGGTACCATAACAAGGTTCCTTGTATAGTAGATTCTTCCCTTAAGAACCTTATGGTTCCGAAAGAATTCCCAATACAGGAGCTTCTCTTCAAGCTGTACTGCTCACAAATTTCAACATCTGCTATAGTGGCTCAGCATCGTCCCAAATAATCCACCATCTTGGACGGAACTGTAACGACCAACTTGCTATCCAATTATTAGTCTAAACCCATTTGCTGGTAGTTCAGTTTCAAGAAACATGCTTATAAAATATGCCTGCATCCCTCCTTCTTTGGATGCATAGACTATAATTAATCAGATTTCCAGTCAGAGAACCCCTAGCAGAATTAACCCCAGTCTGGTATAACCCAGATCTAGCTATTAATAAAACACATAGTCATATCGTCATCTGGCAGTAAAATGGCATAGCCTAGTTTGGTCATAAAGTTATTAAAGGGCAATCAACTCCCTTTCTCTGCTTCTCGAACTCAGTCACCAGTACACTGCTGATAAGAACGATAATTTTCAATGTACACAGCTATCTCACTCCATTAAGTCTTTCTTCATTATCAGTCAGGATCTTCCATGTTCCTCAGACACGTAGCGAGAAAACTAATTTCCCAGCTCCGCTGAACTGCACCAAAAGCAGATACTGAAATCTGCGACCACAAGATAAAATGAGATCTCAGGACATTTCAGTCAGAGACTCCCCTCAAGCCCGGGACTGAAATTTAATTGCTCTGCAAACATTGCACTCGGTTGAAAATTGGGGAAAATTATCAACCCTAAGTTTTCTAAGTCAAATTTCTTAGTCAGATTTCCTGTTATTACAGCTAATCTTTCAAAAAAGATTACTCTGATTAATTGGATGCATAAAAACAAAATATCCCTGGCTCCCAAGGAACTCAATTTTATCCAAAAATCCTATAATTAAATATCAGCAGATTTGGTAGGTCTTCAGCATCAGTCTTAAAAATCTGCCCCTCCATTTCAGATTCCATCTTCAGGAACCTTAAAACAGCAGTAGATAACAGCATCGTCCTTTGAGAAAGATCTGGCTGGTTTACACAGATGTCTACTGTACACACTGAATATATCTATGAAATTAAGAAAGTCACTCCAAAGCTTTGCAATCCACTGGCACCTAGGATACTGTGGTCAACTGATATTGCTGCTCTGGAGCAGGTTAAAGGAAGGCCTGAGAAATGGATAAGTCGACATTGCTAATTTTTTATTCGTCTTGAAGCAACTGAGGATGGACATGATCCAAGCATAGAAATTTCTGAGGGTAATAGATAGGGCCAACCGCAAGGATTCCTTTAATGTTATTACTGATTCATGAACGCAGGACCACAGATGGAAAATTGCAGTCGGAAAGAATTTCTTCACACGAAGCGGTGGCCAGATGTTTCCTTCTACTTTACTGGAGGTGTACTTTGTACATTTCTGAAAATCTGCATTAGACCATATTCATATTTAGTTACAGAACTTCCAAAACAGCAAGGTCAGTGTCCTGGAATGGTTTTAATTTTATTCTAACTCTAGTTGGTGGTGGCCGCAAATTACGACCAGAGCCAGCGCTTTAAACTTAACTTCATAGTGCTCAGGAAGAATTGTCTTTGACTGAATGGCTAAATTAGGGTATATTTCAAGACTAAAACTGGTGTGAGAATCATATTTTTGTTATGTAAAAATTCTATATTGATTTAATCTAACCTAATTGGCTTGGGTGGGCCCTGTAACTGGGTAACTGCAAGGTGAAACATACCGATGGGTCTACAGGTATCACAGTACAACCCCCCGACAAACCCAACCAACCAACCGTCACCGTCTCTATCAGGTCTGGATTAGCTGATAACCGGCTAGTCTACACCCCAAGTGTCATGTCCTTCATAAATAATGGAACCACCTTGGCAGATACAATTAGCTCCACTAACTAAAAAAAATACTGTTGGACTATTGTGAGCTCCCGGAATGATCCGCGCAAGGGGGGGGTCCTGATCATGTTTTCAGGCACCTGCTGGGACGCCCCGTCGCTTCTAGAACAATGCGAGGCCACTCTCCGACTTTCAGGACAATCCGGAAAACCTGCCTCCGTTCCCACTTGCCTAAATTTAACCTCGTTATCTGTTTATCCTTCGCTTTAAATAAAACAGTGATATATTATAATCAGGTAATGGTGCTAATTTCACACAAGGAAGAATTATTTACGTGGAGGATAACGTAAGACAGGTACACAAAGAATGGAGAACCAGGGGCAGTTCGGGGGGGTGCTGTGCCCCCGAGACAACATGCATAGCCCCCCGTGGCCCCCCTAAATACGTATGCACTGTAAATGCATGTATGCATGTAAATGCACTATTATTATTACTATTATTATTATTCACATTTATATATGTGGGCTAAAATGTTGTGCGCTGGGGACAGGCGAAACACAAATGTAAGCTCATTTTCTTGACGGACTCTTTAACACGGGGGCGCCGGGTAGTTGAGTCGCTTTGGTTAGAGAAAAGCGAAATTAATGACAGAAAGAAACAATCAAGCTTGTGGAAGCAGGACAGTCAAAAAAGAATAGTCTTTTGCTTCTTAATTCCAGCAATCTAGTGTAAGTAATACTTGGAGGACATTAAGGTCAAATGCATCTGGGGGGGGGGGGGGGGGGGGGGGGGGGGGGGG
>JAODLD010000070.1:2642358-2656140 GCA_026781065.1 Mormyrops boulengeri | reverse complement strand
AAAGAGACAAGTTTTGTCTCTGTATCTTTATCCTCCCTGTTCCTTCTCTTGCTCTCTATGTGATCCCATTTTTTGCTCCCTTACGCTGGCCCTGTCCCGACAAGAGGCACCCGCTGGATGTTTGGAGGGGACGGCGACTTACCCTTGTCCTATTTTCTCGAAACGCGTGTACTTCTTTTTTGGGTCGCCCACGCTCACGATGCTTCCTGGAACAGAGCAGGGAGACGGTTTGTCGGGTCAGGGGAGGCCGGCGCATGCCAATGAGGAGGGAGAAGAGCCAGTGCCCTCCCCCCTGTGGCACCCCCACTGTGCGCGAGTCCACTGATCATGGCTCACGCCAACCAGCAGCCGGGGGCCCTCTATAGCCTGCGGCATTCTGGGAGCGAGTCCTTTATATTTCTGCTGCTGAATCCCGCCAAGGTGAGGCCAGTCGTTGCCAGCGGAGAATGTTCAGCAAGGCCAAGCAGCAGGAAAGCACCAGCTGGGCATTATAACAAGTGCAAGTGAACCAAAAACCCGCCTAAATTCACTATGTAGGATAGGGTGCAGGACGTTGGGTAGCCCAGAATCACGCAATCTGGCATGATGTCACCACACACCACTACAGATTCATTATAAAGACCCGCTTCTGCCACCTAATTAAATTAGCTAGTCACTTATCTTACTGACCCCAAGATGTCCCCATGAGCAATGCCCTGAAAGTTTGGCTCAGGACCCAGACCCAGTTAATAAATCTCAGGCAGCGGGTCTCGAATCGCCAAGGTGTGAATTCTACTGTAAAATGGTCAAACGAGCTGATCGCATTAATAGTAAATCATTACAGGATGAGCAGCCTGCCTGCGTGTCTCAGCGATTCTAATTTAATATATGTGGGTCCTGAAGGACAATTCTAAGAGTCAAAGTGAGGTAAGGCTGTAGTTTTCACACAGGAATGTATGTTGTGACGCCCAGTTTAAATATCGATACTGCAATTTAAAATGTGGTGCCCACTTTAAATATTGACAGGACCTCAGAGCATCATGGTTTGCTGGGGACGGGACGGGACGGGACATACTCAGCCGCTCCAGAATCTCCTCGTCTGTCATCTTGGACTTCTTCCTCTGCCGGTCGGTATGCCGGTACAGGCTGGTGGAGGTGTTCTCGGGACCCTGTGTCTCCGGGGGGGTGGTGACCTCCTTCACGGGGGCCGCGGGCACCACCGGCTCTATGACGGAACGCGTGTAGATCTGGGACAGGGGACACAACGGTTTGTAGGGTCAAACCCAAGTGGTCTAGACGGTTAGGGGCTAGATAATCCAAAGACTGCAGGTATGAATGAAAGAAGATCCTGCTGTGGTATCCTTCATAAAGGCGTGTAACCTTAGCTGTGAGCCGCACAAGCCCATTTGGACATGCTGAAAAAACCACTTCCTGAGGCAGAAGTCAGAAAGAAGATAAGATTCATTTCCTGGAACATTCCTCCTCAAGTTTTTCACGTGACTCGTGTGAATTTTCTGTATCTTTCCAACCACGTACTTGGCCTTGTTACTGGTGCTGACCGATAAAAATTGAACGCAGGGAAGACCCTCTTAAATCGCTGCCTTTGGACCTCTTTTCAACCGCTCTTAATGGTTTAAGCTAGGCATTTCCTGCGCAAACGTGATGGTCACTGGGTAAGTGTGGACCTGCTAGCTGAAAGCGAGAGTGGGCCGGCTGGATGAAAGCACCCCTTACCGACTTGGTGTGCTCCGGCCGAGGAGCAATGACCGGCGGAAGCTCATTGTCATCCTCTTCCTCATCCTCCTCTTCCTCCTCATCCTCCTCCTCCGACACAGGTGGTGCTAATGGGGGCTCTGACGCCGTCTTCGTACCCTGCGGGTCACAAATGGTCACCTTTAATCCCAACATCGCAAAGCCAAATCAATCGCAGAGTCATCAGCCATTTTCATCCCATGTGACAGGGCTCCACCAATCAAATATAGATTTGTAACATGACGTGAGAGACAGGGCCCCACTTATGCTCAGAAGCAGAACAACATTACAACAACTGAGCAGAATTATGTACCTGATCGGTAAACTGCTTCAAGCAAAACCTATGGTTTCTGTAACATACTGAGAGTAATGTTTTCTTCGAGGGCACTCAGTCTTAGCCTGTTCCATTGTAGTTAAACAATAAGCATCACAATGCTGGTGTCACCGATGCCTAGTTTTTCTGTCAAAACATGTTTACCCAATACATCCCCGCAGCATTGTGGGAAACCACGGGAGGACCGCGAGGTTTAACGACGATCTTTTCGGAATACAACCCTGCCGGCACTAAACGTCACCCTTGCCAACAGAACCCCCATCAGAGGGACATTTGACGTCAGCCAGGACACAATTTCCAGAGCGCAAGAAAAAAAGAGAACACGACAGCGGCCAGGAGAAAACGGCGAGGACCAACCCAGCACGGAAGCTTGAATCCGCATCAGTCACATAATACCGCGGGGAAGCTGTCGAGTTGACCTCTGGGTAAAGGTAAAGCAGAGGTGTGTCTAACATTTCTAAGCATATTCCGTGACATCCCTGGCAGTATATATGATCCAGTGGGTGAGCCCAGGCAACAGAAACTCAAGCCCTTTCTTCTACTTGTTCCTCTATATATAATTCAGGCTTTAAGCAGGGCCTGCTGGGGCTCCCAATCAATAGACTCAAGGTGAAAAATAGTGTCACTTAGACTCTCTAAAACAAACGCACGTCTCTCCTCTTCCTCACCATCATTAGCTTAATTCTGACATGTCAGTCACTCTAGGTCTGTCTTCGAGCCCAACGGGGGTCGGACCGTAAGAGCATTGAAATGAAAACGCTAATGTATCCCTAATCGAATCAGTAATCGAATTGGATTACAAGTAGGTTACCAGCCGGCACTGTGCAGAAATACCTAAGATGCTCCGGTTGTGATTATGTTATTGTCAGAGGTGTGGGAGGGGCATGGCCACCCTGGCAGAGTTACAGGCCCCAGCACTTGACAGGGGCCCTTGAATACATAACGGAATAGGTAAAATTGGATGGGGATGCCCAAGGTAGCATTTTGTCGGGGAGGCCAGAATTTCTAGATACGCCCGATTGTTATTGCAGGAGAGGAGATACGAGCTGGACACAGTCGGTGTTACAGGGCAGCTACCACGTGATTGATAGTTCCTGTCATTTTTTTGTTTTGTGGCCATTTTAATCAAAGTCATTGAACTTTCAACCGAGATCCTGCTTGTAAGAAAATTATTGAATGTTATTTTTCAGTCTTTCATAAGATCATTTAATTGTTGAAGGTGCTATGGGAGCGATGGATGATTCACAGGGAATTATCCGTCATTTAGCTATTTTGTGAATGAGAATTGCACTCTACTTATCAGAAGAATATCATTTGTTATTAAGGTCCACAGAGACCATGATCTCCATTTGTCTGTTGATGATGTGATCTTCTCATGCACCGCTGGCGTTTGCACGACTCTGTTACAGACTTGCATTACTTCCGTATCATGCACAGCGCGGCCTCCTGGAACACGTATGTCTAGACACGGCTGCCGGCGGAACGCCACGCAAACCCGCTGCTCCTCACGCATCAGCTACATGTATGAACTTCCACCACCCAACTCCACAGAGAACCCCTGTCTTTTCATCTTATTTTCCACACAGTCACTGAGCTGGTTTAACTGGTCCTCGTTTTGAGTTTAATTGCCTGGCTGGCATTCAGAGACCACCGGAACTACAGCTAGACTCCAGCCCAGGCAATCTGAGGACATATAAGTTAATGTTTCCTCAGTGATCCCAACACCCCCGCAGTATACAACCGCACAATCCATCCTGAACAACTTAAATGTGGTTCAGGGGATTTGAGTGTCTTATAGGGAGGAAGTGTCTTACAGGGGAATAAAGCACTTGATTGATCTTTATTTCAGAGTTTCAACCACGGCTGAGCCCAGCGGAGCTGATAAATGACAACGTCACATTCTTCAAGTTCAGCGGCGAAGGAGGGGCGTGCGGAGAGAAGGAACCAATCAGCTGCCAGAGCTCACAGGATGGCTTTCCAATTGGACCATTGGCATGACAAGAGTAAGAAAACAATCGTTGTGCTATACTGAAGCCCCCATTGCAGAAGCACTGCCTCCAGGTCAAGTTTACTGTAATTCTGTGAATTACAGTAGAATCTGTAAAATAATAAAATAAACTCACATGCATTCACCTGGAGCTACATATTAAAAAAATATATTTTCACATTATCTCCTGTAAGGAATGAGGGTATTTTTCATGCAGATTTATAAACCTCTATTATCTCACTTAATACCTTGTGGATCATTTATTTCCTCCTGGATTCAGAGAAATGTTCACTTTGGAACCGCAGTCATTAAATGCCCCTACCTCAGAACTGTCGTTTGCCCTTCTGCAGAGAAGCACATCAAATAAACATCGCTTTTTTAACACCAACATTCAGCATCGGAATGTCTGGGGCAGACATTCCGGAATTTGACGGCGCTACCTTTACTGAATTTGTCCATATATAGATGCACAAAGTGTGTGTGGTATTACCTTGTCAAATAAAGCGCTGCAGGTTCTAAGGCTGACCGGAGGCCCAGAGGACAGGAGTCGGTTCTGAATGTGAAGGTCGAAAATGGCAGGATTTACTCAACACAGACCGAAAGCAACACATACAAGCAAAATGAACCGCGGGGTCAGAAATGCTCATAACCCCCACCCTCCCACCCCAAGGACATCTTCTCTGATGCCTGTATTTGCATACCTGATCTCTGAAAAAGAGATTTTTCACAATTAGAGAATAATTCTGCATTCCTGTCAATCAAACCAAATATGTTCCTCCAAATACTAATGCGATTTTCCTCAGAGTTTCAGACCACCACACCCTTCTGGATGAAACTGTTGTTCCAAAGAAATCTGCATGGAGCATTTTCTGGGAAAACTGCATCAAGAAGCATGCTGGTTTACATTAGTTGCGCATGTAATAGTCAGTTAAGCAGTCTGTTAAGCGCGGCGTGGCCTGAAAGAATGGTTTGATGAGTCAGTCTTATTTAGCTGATTTATTGCTTTGTTTGCGACCGCAACTGGACACAAAATGTACATTTGTGGCGACTTCGCCATTGGCTGGCCAGCACAGACGGTTTTAATGCTGACCACTGTCGACGTTCCCGTCTCCCACCCGAAAACACATCCTGCTCCATTACAGGCAACGCAGCCCACAGCAGCTAAATATTTTGACTCTTGTTCTTCCACAGACAAACTAGGAGGTAACTAAATCATTTCCCTGCAAAGCGCGGCTCTTCCTGTTTGATCCGAAGGTCGTGCGTCCTGCTGCCGTTCACCACATATGTACCCAGGCTCCCAGCATTGTGCTATCTCACAGCACATGTTTACAAAACACAGCGACTTAATAGCGTGGTAAAGACCAGCTTCCAGTCCTCACCCAGTTTAGCAACAATGGACAATGGAGGCTACTTTGAGTCTGAAGTCGCATCTAATCTGGATAAGATTTACATTGTCATTTTTTGATGTATATAGAAGACGCTTTTTTCCAAAGAGGCGTACATTTTTCAGAAAGCAGGGTCAGATGGTCTCCAGGGGGCCGTGCTCAATGACCCAACAGTGAAATGGTTCCAGGATTTGAACCAGTAACCTTCTGATTAAATATAAACATATAATATATACAATATATACAGATTTAATTTCATTTAATTACTCAGATGTTCGGAGCTTGTAGGTATGTACACAGGCAAGTAGGAAAGACAAAGAAGCTGGCACGCTCACTCCTGAAACATACTCGTGAGATGAGTTTCGTGAAAAAGAAGTCGGGATTCGGCTATGCCGCCATAGCAACAGGAGGAAACACCGGGTTCTCCCAAGTTCACGCTGCTTGCTCCAGACTCAGTAGAGCCTGGTGCAAAGAGTCAGTAAAGTCACTATATGTGCCTTAACTGTGCCTTACAAATGGATAGCAGAATATGGCAATGAAAGAACCGGCTTTGGGCTACCTGCAGTGGAATAAGACGTGATATACAACTTCAATAGGGGCATCGCTAACAGTGTTAGCATCGCTAACTGACTTAGGGCCTGTGAGTTTTTCCACTCTGCGGTTTGATGTGGGCTAGTGTCATTTACCTCATATTGACACTGGGAACAGGTTTTTGGGGGAAGGTTGGGGCAGTTAGTCATGTGAGTGAACTTAATTATAGTCAACGTCTCAGTTCAAAGAAACATACTGTTTTCGCTAAAATGGTTCCCGTAATGCTGGACAGAAATGGTGCAAGTCACAGGTAGTCTTTTGATATTTACTTCAATGCTTGACTTACCTGAACAGCTATCAGCATTAGAGAGAGCCGAATAAACTCTGGTGGGCTCCGCAAAAAAAGGGGCGGAACTCCTGTCCTCATTGGTCAACTGGGCTGCCAGTTTTTCATGCAACATTTTAATTAGGAATTGATTGGATCATCAGGTAGGGTGACTTCTCATCTAACTAATGATTGGCTTAAATGACTGAAGTGTCCATGGAGACCCTTGAGGACAGAATTTTCCAACCTTGCATTACAGGAAATGACATACTGTTAATGGTGCCAAATAAATCACAGATGGCAGGTAGCAGGAATAACTGATGCTGACTTAGGTTTTTACATGGAGATTAAAAAGGCTTTTGTTTTTTATATAACCAGGAATGAAACAACTTGATGCTATGTGATTCTTTAAAACATTTTTAAAGATTTTTTTTTAAAAATTCACAGTCAGTCCATTTTCCTCCCAGCTTCCCGTAGACTAGATAATTATACTCTGCTGTCATATGAAAATATATACAACCGTATTTCCACTTTGAATATATGCAAATATATATTTAAATCAAAAATAAGATCCTCACTTCCCTATATGGGACTTTTTTGTAGACTGTCTGTAGGTAAAACACTTAAAAAAAAATGTGTTTTATTGCAGACTAGGTCTTTACTCAGCTAGTTGAGTCTGCAGTGTTTTTATAACTGAACCAAAGCCGAATTTACATTTCAGTTAAATTTCAGTTAAATTTTGGTTAAATTTAATAGATCTGAATAACCACGCACAGACATACGCACATACCGTATGTATATGTGCATATTTATGCAAGAACAAGCACACGAAGCCTTATAGCACAATGCTACACGCAGAGGAATCCCCATGGAGACGTGTGCCTATTTTTACTGCAAAGGGACAGCACAGTTTTCATCCCATCCATCAATAGCTGGTTTTACCCGCCTCCTACTGGGAGACGGCGCTCGGCGATCCCACCCACTGACACCTTCAGGCCCCCTTCATCCTGCTGCTAGGGCACAACCAGTAAAATAAGTCCATAATGTACACCAGTAAGTCCATAATGTACATCAGTAATCCTCAACATCAAATCCCTTTAATTGTGAAAATCCACACCCTTGAAAGACAAGTATCTGTGGAAAGGGTGACTTACCAGAGTGTTGGTCGCCAGGTAACCATGTGCTGATTTGTCTGCAGAGTGAAGTGAAACAGAATCTAATTTGTCAGAGGATGTGGTGTTTTCAGCCTTCTATCTGTTTATAGGGTGAGTGCATGGCATTGTTTTTCCACAGTGAAATAGGTCATGAAAAATGCCTTTAGACAGCTTAGATACAAGGACTACTCAACCGTTATATTATGAATAAGCTGTATCGCAATGAATGACTGCTGACTGCTTGCAGTACAGAGGAATGATGTCTGTTTTGTTCCCGCACCTCCGGACGTGAAGCTCATGTACTTCTGGTTGTTGACTGTCTCTTTGGAGTCGTAGAACTTGAGCACGTCCAGCACGGCCTGCGGATTCTTCTTCTGCTCCAGCTTGGTGATGTTGGAGGTCTGGAGGAGCCGCGCCCATTGTTCGGGGATACCCTAGGGGACGGGCCAGAGAGAAGAGCCGGACGTCAACTAGAAGAAGCGCAACACAGAGACTAACTGCTGTGCTGTGCCCCCCCCCCCCCCCACCTCGCCCCCCAGCTGGACAAATGAAGCCTTCAGTAAGACCAGCTTGCATGTTCTATTCTCTATGGTCCACACCCCTGCCACTCAGATGACCTTGTGACTCCGATTGACCAATAGCTTCTCTTTCTGAGGGTATCTGAATGCCCTGTTTGTCTTACACCAGTGTCCCTCAACCCAGTCCTTGGGGACCCCCAGACAGTCCAAGTTTTTGCTCCCTCCCAGCTCCCAGCCAATCAAGAACACCAAATTCCAGGCAAAGATGTGCTGGGAGCTGGGAGGGAGCAAAAAATGGTTTGAGAAACACTGTCTCACACCATAGGCTTCCTTACACATGCCCTAACTAAATGCTACCTTGATTTGAGAACGAATGACTAACACGGTTCAGCATTTTAAATTCCATTTACACAGTGCTGGATATTTTCACCGAAGACATTAAGTATCGTGATTAATGGGAACAGCAGTGAGGGCTCCTCCTGGGATTTGAACTTCTAACCTCCTGTGCCAAACCCTAGACGTGCAGATGGCTCTTTGTTTAATACCATGAGCGGATATGTACAATAAGATCCACCACAGTCTTCTTTGAATTTCCATGACTGACTTACAATGATCCTGTCCCATCTAGAAGGCACCGCCTCGCCTCTGTACCGAAATGAAAGACAAGCTCAAACATCTCACATTTAATCTCTTCTGTTCATTTCTCTTCTTTGCTAAGGAGGCCACAGCCAGCAATCAGACTGTAATTTGATATGTGTGCTACAGAATGCAACAGACGAGCCTCGTCCTGATTCACTGAAATCTCCTTCTGGGCCTCACTGAACCATAAGGGGTGGCGTTCAGCTATAAGTATGTGATAAAATGATCGCTAAGGGGACACCGGTACATTTAGCCCGTCAGTCATTCAGCTATATTTATTGCCGACTTAAAATTTTATAGGGTATATTACCCTCATATATTAACAGAGCTGGATAGTTCAGGCCCAGATAATAAAAAATCCAGTCCAGGATTTTGTTTAAACCAACCAATACAGCAATAGAGTAATAGGCACAGAGTGCTCAACTGGTTGGTTGAAACAAAATCTTGGACTGGATTTTTACTTTCTGGACCTGACATATCTTCCTCCATATATTAATGGTCACATTTTATTCCTGTCAGACATTTTGTATCAGCAGACCTTTCCTTAAAATACCTGTAGAAAATGTAGAGATAAGCAGAATAGCTCCTGGACGAATGCATTGTAGTGATACATTGTTTTGCATCGGTTTGAAATGCGTGCCAGTTGAAATACCATATTAAACAACAGCTTACACAGACCTATTTCATACAAATCGGCTTTACATAAAAGTCCTTCACTTGAAGCAAAAACTGTTCAAAGAGTCGTCCAAACCAACACAACTATGTCAAGAATGACGGATGAGTTTTGACAATAAAACCAACACAAGCAGATGTGATACAGAGAAGCACAATAGCCTCCCTTAAAAAGAAACAAATGGAACCATACAATAAACACAAAGAAATGACAATGGACCCCAGCCATCCCACAGGTCATCATCAGGGTGGTTTCCATGACGACATTGTTCCCATTTCTATGCGGGACAGGAACGTCTGTCGGTGTCGTAATTCCAATGGAGGTGGGTGGATTTTCATGTCACGGCCCAGGTTTGTTTACTTACGGTGAACTCCCCTGTCACTGCGTCAAAGCCTACATGTATTGTGTGCTCAAAATCAGAGGGGAGAGATATTTCAGGACGTTCCTTTTCTTTCTTCTTATTGGCTGTCAAAGAGAGAACAGAAGGTTAAGGCCTACCACACCACTTAAACGTACAGCATGGCAGCGATTAACCAGCTCGACCAACAACCATGGCAGCAAATCAACTATTCTTGGGAGAAACGGCATTACCAAGTCCATGGTGAATGCCAGTGTTGGGCATTTCAGGTCCAGAAGCTACAACTCCAGACCAAGATTTTGTTTCTACCAACCAGTTCAGCATAAAGAGGCACAGTCACAGAGACTCAGCCGGTTGACAGAATCAAAATTTTGGTCTGGATTTGTAGTTCTTGGACCTGAAATTCCCAACACTGGTGGGTGCTATCAACCGGTGGCTAGTTTTACCCATTTGTCATTGTCAGTTTATTGGTTCCTGTTGGGTTAAGCCAGTCAGTGGTTGACATTACAAGGTCATCTCACCCCAAACCCCCAAGGGCTCTCAGATTCTCAGCTCTCTCATCCCAACCATTAACCGCAGATTCAGCCTCACTGTCAAAGAGTGTTTGTGAACGTTTAGTCAGTGGTGGCTTAATGGTTAGGGAAGCGCACTCGTATTTGAAAAATTGGAGGTTGAAATCCCCAACCGGTAAGGCACCACTGACAAAAGGAACACATTTTGTTGTTGTGTGCTGTGGTGTGTCAACAATGACCACTGATCACTAAACTCTAAAAATACAGTGTTGGACTGTAGAAGAAGGTTTAGTTGACGTTTTGTATATAACAGCTTGAGCTTTGAAGCTCATGGGGGGTGAGTTAGGAGATGGGGCTCTTTGCTTACTTTTATCTCCCCCGGGAAAGATGGATCGCAGTCGGACCCGCTTGTTTTTCTCTTCAGGAGCCATCGGGAGCGGTTTGGAGCCGTGATTCGCCGTGGAAAAATCTCTGTTGTTGCTGTTCATTCTCAACGGGGGGGCAGGCGGTTTCTCTTCAATATCGACACTATCGGACATCTTTAGACGCACTTACAATGACCTGGAGGGGAGAGACAGATGCAATGGAAAGTGGACTTAGGGTCACGTCCCAAATGAAGCTGCATGGTCACCCCACAGTCGTCATCTAGACGACGAGAGCAAAGTAAACACGTGCAAAGCTGGAGCGAGCAGAAGCAAGCATCCAACACATCCATGTGCAGCCAAGCAAACGATGTGCCATGATCTCTAACAGTAAACAGCCTAGAGGTCTCAAACTACTGGCCTGCGGGCCTGGTTCTGGTTTTATATACCCCGCTATATATTATTAATGTCTTTAACGTTTAATTAAATCTGACCCACAGGTCTTGGGTCTTTTGTTCTTCATTCTGCAATGTTTCATTTAAGTGATCCGCACAGATTTGGTTTTCTCATAGACTATATGGTCTTATAGACATTACACTGTTTCTTATTCTCTCTCATTTCTTTTTCAGCTCATAAAAATAGCTCAAGAGGCCCCCTTGGGAGAAGAGCTCCTAGCCAGTGGCCCCCAGGTAATTTGAGTTTGAGGCCCCTGCTGTAGCCAGTGTGTCTAATTTTAAAATGGTCGACACTTGAGGCATCAAAAGAGGGTGCTTTAGCCTGCCCCTGCAGCAATGCTGTGTGCCGACAGCCAGTGAGGTGCACACCTCAGGAAGAACTACCATTTTTACGCAGGCAGTGAGGAAGACACCTCAGGAAGAATTGCTTTCTGTGCAGGCATCCATTTAGGCAGCACAGGGTCACAGCTATATGTAAATACACACAATGCTATTGTACCATAACATAACATGGCATCGTCAGTTGATTTTTCAAAAGAAAAGAGGACCTTGGGACAGTAAGAGGTGCATAGTAACGTGTTTTTTCTTCAGTAAGGCCTAAATAACAAGCAGGACATCATTTTCATTGCTGCGAGCTCTGTAGTGAAATGTAAGGGGATTAAAGCCAGATTGATTAGGAACATACACACACACAGTGTCTAGTTTGGATTGACACTATAATAAAAATGACCACCCCTAGCACAAAGCGCTCTTTAATTGAATTAACGACTTGATCAGTGGTGTTTTACTCAGGCATCACAGGTATTAAAAGTGAACATTAAAGATTGTTCCACAGTTGATGCTCTGATAGTTTGATTAAAAGAGTGTGGCGGGTTCAAACTCAGCTTGAGAAATATCTCTCCATTTCTGCCTTTTCAGTTCAGCCTTTAACGATCTGGCATTTTTGTCTAACACAGCTCACAATATCTTTATTTTTGTTGCGCAAGTATCATCTGTAAAATTTGTCCATCGTGCCGACATCATTGCTATCTTGGCAATTCTGCTACCCTCGGACGAAAGCGTGTTGCAAATGAACGTCAGCGTTCTGGCAAAACCGTGGCACGATTCGAGGCCACGTACGGTGCCCTCGCGCAAAGACAACCCGGAATAAACACCCTCCTCTTTCTACGGTTTCTCGTCCGTGTGCTGTTCCATCACTTGTCAGAGTGGGCGCAACAGCTTTCACAAGCCCGTGAACAAAAAAAATTGCAACCTGCTGAATGACCCTGTTACTCTGACTGTGTATATACTTGCATATTGTCTCATTGACTCTTTGACTGGACGGCTTCAAACAGCCAGAAAGACGCCACCACAGACTTGTGGAGAGGGGCCAGTGTTTCTGTAAGTGTCTTTCCAGCTGAGTCACTTCGATCACCTTCAAAGTGTGACTCATCCCCTGGGGAGCACAACACAAGCGGTTGGGAAAAAGCAAGCGCCCCTTACTACCTGAACATTTAAAAAAACAGGCTTCCATTTCCCAGAGTGACGCGTAAAACGGTCCTGCCCTCGGGACCATGATGTTGGCACAGAGCCTTGCCCTAATTCGGCTGATTTCCGCGAGACGCGGCTGTCCATCTGTTTATCACTCCCAGCCGTTAAATCTCCCTCTCCATTTTTTTTTAACGTTACTTCCTGGTTCTAAAACAGCAAGAAAGGAGACCGTCGATTCCTTCCTCTTCCCTGGTTGGTGTAACAGCAACACGGCAAGAATGCTGTACCTGAGAGCACTCACCGTGGAAACGGGCCGAAAATATTTATGCAAAAATACTGCATCTTCACCGTTTACTCACAGCAAGAACACAGCTACCGTCTGCACAAAAAAACATTACACATACGTAATATTATCCACACTGGGATGTTTTCACAGATTTAGAAATTTTTACCATTTTTATCGAGTTATGAAAACTATATAATTTGTTACAGCAGCTATTATTATAATTTCTACAATTTTGCACATTTTCATTTGTACTTTATGTTGTAAGGTGCTGTAAATCTCCTACTCATAACCTGATATAAAGTTTTCAGTGTCACATATAAACCCAGCTCTAGAGCACTAAGCTGGCAACAGGATAGCAAACAAAGGATTAGTATAGTACAGAAATCATAGCCAAGCCCATATCAGCTGTCTGTAAGGTCTGTTGCTATGACAGTATTGTAGGATTGACAAAGGTTTGGCACCTGCATAGCGCTACCTCAGACTCCCTGTGGGGAAACTCAAGGGAGAAACTTCGAACAGTAACTTGCTGCTGGTCCCCCCTCTCTCCATGACACATCAGCCGGGGTTGGCGTCGAACAGGTGCGGCGACAGGGGCATCCTTCGGCATTGCCGTCAGATTTTCTGGAACACCAGTTTTCCTCTGCCGAGAGCCAATGTTAACACCCGGGCCCTTCGCCTATTTTTGGACACGCCTTCTAAGCAAGTTTTCCGGATGAACCTGAATTTCCGAGGGAATTCCAGCCTGGTGTTTACATTCCCTACACTCTCTGTCACAGAGGCATCAAGAACGAGTAGACACCCCAGCATCCGGGACAGGATAAGTCAGGTGACCCAACTCACCATCCCATGGGGGGCACGTATTTTTAGTAAAAAAATACATTAATAACATCAATGTTTCTGAAAATACTTGCGATGACTTGTCTTCATGGAAAAGGTAATGAAAGGAAAGGTTCTCCTCCCTTGGACCAAATATCAGTATCCAACAATTCAAATAATTCTTTAATACCAAGGAACACCATTGGTGTTAGTGTAGAAACGGAGCAGCACGCGATGCAGACAAAC
>JAODLD010000070.1:2605434-2617934 GCA_026781065.1 Mormyrops boulengeri | reverse complement strand
TCAATAACTAATCTCAATTCATCTGGCAGTCGCTGCTGCTGGACAATGGGCAGGAGCGTGGTTGAAGCGTAAAGCCCAGCTGAGCTTGGTCCCACAGTGCCACCTGAACATAAACCGAAATGAAAAATCAATGCATCCATTTCAAACTAAGAAAAAAATCATATAGTGTAACCATCATATAGTGTAACCATCATCTGCTAGAGATGGAAAGGGTGAGAGAGAGAGAGATATCACGGCAATCAAAACACAACATCTTATTTTGATTTTGGGTTCTAAAATCAGCAAAACAGCGAGATAGGTGTTAGCGGGATCTAACATCAGATAAGAGTATTTACTTTTCTCTTTTTTGTTCACTGAACTGAGCATTATTTGTTCACCGCAATATGAAATGATGAATGTGCATTTTTGACAGAGTGCAGATGAGCGGAAGGCGTGTAGAGATTGGTGGGGGATGTGTCAGATGCTGGCCCATTATAATAGTGTGTGTTGTCTCCCACCTGTGACGTTGCCCGGGAAACCGCTCCACGTTGCACCTGTCAGAGGTCTGCCTCCTTCGACCCGGAGCTTGTGGGCTCGGCTCTGCAGACAGAGACTGCTCAGTAATATAGAAGGAATTTAGGAAAGGTAAAAAAAAAAAAAAACAGATAAAATCTTTCCTTCATGAAGCCGGTGGGCTGCATATAAAACTGCTATTTCAGCTTCTGTCTGTGTGCTCTGCTGAATGGAGTTATTGTTTAAGAAATCATCTGGATATTTTATACCGGTAATGAGTTGTGGCCAGGGCCCAGTTTGAAAGAAACTCTTTTTCCATTTGTGCAGCTTAAATAGCCATAAATAGATAATAATATCTTGTATTTTTCATTGTCTGCGTTATTTACTTGCTTCTTCTAACATAGACTGCTTTTGCAGTGTAGTTAATTTTTAATCACATTTTATTTAATCGCATTTATAGCACTAATTCTGTTAATTGTGATATGAATTCAAACACTTTATATTTTGTTATTCATTATTACTGCTGGGAGGGGTTTGTCCACCATGCGCCCTGGAAGGGGGGGGTCAGGTAGCTGCGATTATCTGTGATTGTTCAGTTGTCCTGCTGTGGTGACTCTAACATGTTTTTTTTTTTTTTCATCTCCTGCTCTCCCAGGCAAAGTCCCGACTCCAACCAAAGACATGCCGCGCTTGAGTGTTTAGAGATTTTACTTGTCACTGTCTCACAAGCCAGTGTTTGGTGTTCACTGTCATCCAGTCAAAGTGGTGGCTGCATCATTTATGTTTATCTGAACACTGTCAGTTCTGTCCCTCCTTGATCCCTGCGGATTTTAAAATAGAAAACCTTGTCCCAAATATCCCAAATGACTGTTGCATTCTGCGGCATGATCCCTGTGTCCAGTCATTCTGACACACAATGTTTATACTAGGCCCTGTATTCAACAACAACACATTCTGAGTATGACCATTGCTTTTTGATGATGACAAAGACAGACTTGTGCGTCAAACTTATCTCCACCTAAACCCAGTGTCACCAACCCTGCTATTGAACCTGAGCTTTGTGTAGCTCCGTGAGTGAAGTCTCTATCCCTGTGATCAGAAAGTTGCTGGTTTGAACCTGACCTCAGCAGAATGATCACATCTATGGGCCTATGAGCAAGGCCCTTAACCCCCCCCCACGTCCATGGGAGCCACTGCAGGGGGCTGCCCTTCTCTGCCAAGCTTGCTTTCACCTACATGTTTGTCATGAAGAGCAAGATGGGGTAGGTGCAAAGAGAATTTCCCCATGGGGATTATTAAAGTGCTGTTATTATTCATCTGGTATCACAATAAAAAGGCTGGTTTTAATTCTGTTTATCTATCTTTCCGTTAGGCTCATTATTTTAAAAACAGTATTTGCAGTTAAAATCCCTGAATAGGTTAGTATGGAAACAATTTATACTCTTTGTAAAGTGATACACAATCATAAAATACAGGTAGGAAAGATGCGTTTAAGAGCAGTTTTTGACCTACACAGTTTAAACAAAAACTTAATTCTGACTGATTCCATGTGTCATTTTTTAAAGTCAATAATTCCATGAAAATGACTGCACAAGGCAAGCTGGACCTTTATCGTCTTATACGCAGGCCGACGGCGGACGCAAACATTTTCAAAACAAGATGTACAAGAAACAGACTCAAACAGAGGAACAAAAAAAAGATGAAAGTGTTCTTTTCAACCCAGAGCCGTGCTGGAAATGTAAATCAGATGACTGGAGGACACGGATGGCCAAGTAAGGCCTCTGTCCCCAACACCAGAGCCAGACACTGCTGCCAATTATTTACAAATCCGCACTGTTAATTGAAGACCCGGGTTGCTGGCCTGGAGGAAGCAGAGCGGGCCTCGGAGTTCTGCCTGGACTGCCACCAACAAAGGAGGGCCGTCTGGAGCCTTTGGGACCCAGGCCTTTGGGAGGGCAGATGGTGCCCGGAGGAGAGATCTACATTAGCATGAGAATACAGACAGAGGTTGGGGTTTCTTCAGAGGACGGTGGGCATAAGTATCACCCCCCCCCACCTCACACACACACACACACACACCCGCACAGACACAATTATATAACAGGCCGTCTGCAAACCAAATGAGACCATCTCGGAATCTGTTGCCTGCAGTAAATTAAACCACAATGAGGGACATGGTGTCAATCTGTCGACACGTGTGGCGTACACCCGATTGTTAGGAAATTCAGAGCGGAAAAGGTTCCCCTCAAAGCCTTCTAAATACGCAGCCTCAGAATCCTGAGCTACGACTGAATAGATAAACCATCCATCCATCCATTTTCGTTAAAAGTTCAACACTTAGCTGCATTCTCTTGTTTTAAATGTTAAATAACACAGTAAATGCAACAAAAACATCACAGGAAGGTATAGCCTATTTCTTTCTGCAATATGTCTTTTATGTGTAGATTCTGATTCTGATTTCATCTAATACACAGAAATTCTACATTTACTGTTTTTAAAATGTTTCCAATAATAGATTTAGCTTTTAATGTCACACAGTCATATTGATGTTTTCTGAAACATTGTATTTGATTTTTGGGCACGTTGCTAAATCACGGTATGGACATCCTATTATTAAGGAAACGAAAAATAACCATTTAGCTATATGATTTCTTAAAAATAACTGCGAATTAAATTCGCACCGTGTGTTAAATTTGCTTCACATTTGCTATATCTTTATATTTAATCCATCTATGTCAGTTTACACAAGATCACGTTTGTATTAATGTTAGTTTGTTCAACCAGGAAGCATATGTTTTAAGTTTATGTACTGCATGTTTTCTAACGGTACCCATACGGGCATATTATGGCGTAAATCCAACTGCAGAGTGACCTTTTAAAAAACACAATTCCGCAGTTTTATAACCTGTGATTAACTATGAATCACCGCCTCAGTATAAGAAGTGCAAACTGTTTTCATGCAATATCCTGAGATATCTTCTTCAATGTTTGTGGTTAAAAAGATTAATTTTTTTTGTGTTCGTCTGCGCGAGGAAAAGACAGGTGTAATTAAACTTGTTTAATTTGTTTTGAATTTAGATTAGATTATATTATTTTAGATTAGACAGACTAGATGGCCGTGATCTTAAACGCTACTCTGGATCTTTTCCAATAACCTCTGTTGGGACGAAAGATTAAGAGACCCAACAAATATATTTCGGATAGTATCTGCCAGCGGAGTAATGTCGCTCCCTTTAGGTTAGATTATGTAACAACCGACAGTCACGAAGATCAGTTTAATTCTTTAACATGAATATATGCGATACGTTATGTCTTTTAATAAACTCAAAATGGCAATAATTTTCTTTTGCATATTCATAAGTAACATAAACTGAATGATTTTGTTTTATATAGTGATCTTTCTGTCTGTTTTTTCCCCTAACGACATGTGCTTTGGCGTTAGCCGGTGTCGGGTAATTTAAATTTAAATGGTTTCCCCAGTTTAAAGTGTCCGACAAATACAAATGTTACATTTACAATTAACATTTCAATCAACAATTTACATTTAAATAGCTTCATGGCGAACCATCTTCAGCAGTCATTTTTCCTGTTAGATTATTCATCCGTAAGACAATTTAATAATAACACAACAAATGTATTCTCAACACGACTTAGATTTAATTTATTTTTTTACCTATATCTTACAAAGCAATGTCAATCAGTGTTTAAAGTGAACTCCATAAAAAAAAACAATTGATATGAATTTCACATACAGGTATGACCAAGGTAGTCACTAAATAAATATTTAAGAGATATATATTTAATAGGATAATCAACATTTTGCAGAGATATTTTCCTTTTTCCCAAACGCTCCCACACGTGAGCCTATCACTTCCTCTGTACCGCTGGTTGCGCGTTACGTAAACGTCACGCGTAAACGCGATGACGTTTTTACCAAAAGGACGATTTGAAAGTGGCGGGCTCGGCTAATTGGGATGGTAGACGGAGAACAAGGGTATTTTCCCGTATAGTTGAATAAGAGAAATCGCATGTTAGGGAGTCGTTAAGGTGAAAATTATCTTGAAACATACTGGTGTTACGATCCGCGACTTTGTGAGTTTTTCCACAGGGACGGTGAAGCTTGACTTTTTGCTGATCTTTCTTTTCGGGGGGGGGCCGAGCGAACTTTCCAACCGTGAAGGTAAAACTGGAAGAGCCTCCCTTAATGGCCTGTCTGTATATACATGATCAAACTGCTAGTGATGGACACGAAGGTGCAAAAGGAAAGGGCTGTTAGTGTAACTTTGTAGATTATGGCGAGTGTAATTGCTTCCTATTGTTATGTCTGTCGGTTTGTGCGCGTTAAATTTCCACTGTATGTTTAACTGTCGGACCGGAGTGACAGAATATTGCCAAGTTTAGGGTAACGGAATGACCTGCAGCTAATGCACGGGGGAAGAAAGCAGTTTGGGGGCACAATCGAAGCTAGATGGCTGCCATTTTAATGCTGTACCTCCACCCCCCGTTCCCACCCCGATTTAGTGTCATTTAGGAAGGAAGATGCTTCTTGGCTGCTTTTCAGTAAATGTCATTGTTATTGATGAAGCTGATGCAGACTTGGATGTTATAAATTATAATGTCCTTCGTGTCTGCCGTTTTTTTTTGTGGGGGGGGTGGTCACCGATTGGGGGATCTCAGCATGACACGGGAGGATGAGAAGGTGATCCCCGTGCGGGTCGGCCTGCGGTGTCGCCCCCTGGTCCCCAAGGAGCTCAGCGAAGGTTGCCAGGGCTGCTTGACTTTCGTGCCGGGGGAGCCTCAGGTGAGCGGCTGCCGGAGGCGGGGGTCGGGCTTCCCCCATCGCGGCTGGCCGCGCTCTTCACCCCTCCTCTTTGTGCCGATGTAGGTGATTGTCGGCAATGATAAGGCTTTCACGTATGACTACGTGTTTGACCCGATGACTGAGCAAGAGGAGGTCTTCAACACTGCCGTTTCTCCGCTGATGTCTGGGCTCTTCAAAGGTAATCATCCGGTTAAACCCAGGCTCCTGATATCCCAACGTCTGATCAGTGTGTGGACTGACTGATTGAATGAATAAATGAAAGAGTGAATGGATGGGATTACCTTCATCATCGAGAGGAGGAGCCGTCCGAGCCGCATGCTGTATGGGATGTTTCGTGTATACGTCCTGCGTCTGAAGAGTGTTAAATTAAAATGACATTTTCTCATTTATCTGGCACTTTGATCCAAATGGTTACAATTTATGTATAGGGTGCTAATGCTAGTGTTTGTGGCATTAGACGGGCTGGTTGGCTTCTCCAAATCATAGACATGCAAATAGTGTGTGTGTGTGTGTGTGTGTGTGAGAGATTTCGTATTGAAACCTTAGAAAAATGTCATAAATAAAATGGCTCCACTTCTTAAGCTTGACTCGTACTGTAGGGAAAATAGGAACCAAATTTTAATAAAGAAAACATTTTTGCGACGCTTAATGCTGCTTACAGCCTGTTTGTGACTGTAAGAATTCATTCATGTAGAAAGTTGGGTAAAGTACTTTGCTTGAAACGCTTGTGCACCTTGTACCTGTTAAATACGTCATGTGTTTTTTTTCTCTAGTTTGCAAACACAGGCTCCTATTGTCCTTCCTGTTTTCAGTGTTACTAGAACTGATGGTCTCATTTGGGCCTTGGCTCTGGTTCTTTGCAGGTTACAATGCCACAGTGCTGGCATACGGTCAGACAGGCTCTGGCAAGACCTTCTCCATGGGAGGCACCTACACGTCTGCCCAGGAGAATGAGCCTACAGTTGGCGTCATTCCTAGAGTGATCAAGAGAATCTTCCACGAGAAGGGCAAGACGGCCGATGGCGATTTTACCCTCTCTGTGTCCTACCTCGAGGTGTGATAATTTCAAGTCCTGACAGATCCTGGGCAAAACACGGATTATTTTACATGGACGCAGATTTATTTAAGACTAAATAAAGCTGTTTGAGACTTTGCCACTTTGTGCTATAAGGTGTTCTTTGGACTGCAGCAAGTGTCCTCATTTTAGATATCAAATTTAAGGAGAAAGGACTGTTCTCTCACTAAATATAACCTGTGTTTCAGATCTACAACGAGGAGATCCTGGACCTGCTCTGTTCATCTAAGGACAAACCAGCCATCAGCATCCGTGAAGATCCCAAGGAAGGCATAAAGGTGAGGGGTTGGTGCAGGGGGCTGTGGATACTGGATCTCCATGGTGCTCATCTTCTCTGTTCCTCTCTGTGCAGATCGTGGGCCTGACGGAGAAGGAGGTGTTCAGCCAGCATGAGATGGTGAGCTGCCTGGAGCTGGGCAACGCCGGCCGGACAGTGGGCTCCACCGCCATGAACGCTGCTTCCTCCCGCTCCCACGCCATCTTCACCATTACACTGGAGCAACGCCAGGGAGGAGACAAGTGAGCTGTTGGGAGGCGGGGCTAAGGGGGCGGGGTTTCACAAGACTTAAAGCACAAAATGCAGGACAGACAGGCAAAACAAGGAGGCTGGACATAAGGGTTTAGTATATAAATAAGTAATGTAGCACAAAGGGATGGAATAATTATAGTGGGTTGAATAAATGAGGTAAAGTAACCAGTGCTGGGGGGTGAGTATTCTCAGGAAGATGGACAGCAGGGTGTTTAGTGTCCTGACAGTCTCGGGGCTGAATTGGGGGGAGGAAACGCATGCTCTGCAGCTCTGCGTGGTTGTGGTTTCACGCCTTTCTTGGACACCCCGTATATTGGGTGTTTAGAGCATCTGAAGGGGTGGCATGCGGGTTGCCTTTAAAAGGAGCCAAAGAGCTGCGTTTGCCCCCCTCTGACATGTCCCCTGTCTTTGCCGCAGAAGCGAGGCAGTGGTGTCCAAGCTGCACCTGGTAGACCTGGCTGGCTCAGAGAGGCAGAAGAAGACCAAGGCGGAGGGGGATCGGCTGAAGGAGGGTGAGTCGTCCCGCCTTGGGGGGACGTGGTCTTCTCTGAACCCTGCCCACCGACTGGCTGTGACTCCCCGCTAACCTCACCTCTGCATACAGGCATTAGCATCAACCGTGGCCTGCTGTCCTTGGGGAACGTGATCAGTGCCCTGGGAGATGAGAGCAAGAAGGGCAGCTTCGTGCCGTACAGGGACTCCAAGCTGACCCGGCTGCTGCAGGGTGAGGAGCTGGCCGTCGCTGCCCGTTTATGTAGTTTAGGCTGTTTGCTGCTCTGCCTGTGATCAGAAGGTCGTTGGTTCAAGTCCCATGGCTGGTAGATTGACTTTACCATTGGGGCCCCTGAGCAAGGCCCTTAAGCCCCTCCAGGGACTGTCTGACCCTGCTGTCTCTATTGTACATTGCTTTGGATAAAAATGTCTGCTAAGTAATGTAAGTACAGAGGCTCTAGCCATTTAGTCATCAGGGAGCCATATTTAGCGTAATACAATTTACTTACACTATTGGTTTTATGGTGGCAATTGAGACTCTTAATTTATAACCTCCTTCATTGGCTTGTGAAGTTGCACATGGGACTTTGTAATCACTTTAAAAATGCTTTCTTCGGCTGTTTTACCTGGCCTAGAGCAGAGGATTAATTTAAAAACTCATATGTGTAAATGGGTTTGTTCATTTTAAAAGGTTTGTTCCTGCTGTATATTCTGCATTGCAGTCAGTTTTGATGATTCCTGGTTTCACATCATGTGATTGTAATAATGCATTAAATATTTATTGCACTGTGCAGGGCTCCAGACAAAAACTTTAGGAGTCACTGGCCTTTGGCGAGAATTCTAGTCGCCATCTGGAGCCCTGCTGTGACCACCGAGCCGTATGACATTTTCCGCTCTGACTCGCGTTTCCGACGTTTTTGCGCATCAGATTCTCTGGGAGGCAACAGCCACACGCTGATGATCGCCTGCGTCAGCCCCGCGGACTCCAACATCGAGGAGACCATCAACACGCTTCGCTACGCGGACCGAGCCCGCAAGATCAAGAACAAGCCCGTGGTCAATGTGGACCCGCGTGCGGCCGAGATGAAGCAATTGCGGCAGCAGGTACGTGACTGGTCGGGAACGGTCCAAAGATGAGCACGGCGGGGGGAGAGTTACTCAGAAAAGGCCTCCACGTTGTTAATAAGTCTACAGCGGGACAGTAATGCAGTTTTACTAGTGTCAGTGTCACTGAAAGGTTTGCGGTAGAACGTACAGGACCGTGATACTCAGTTTGAAGGCAGCTGTCCCTGTCTTGCTTTGGGTTTGGGTCACTGTCACCCAACCAGCTGTTCCTTCCTTTGGGGGGGGGGTGCAACAAGTCCGTCCACCCAGCCAATTAACGGTCAGATTAACATTATTGTTCCCGGGGGAAATTCATTTACGCACAGCAGTGGTTCCCGCGTTCCAAGCTGCGGCAGGAAGCGATGCGCTAAAGGCCGGCCCCCTTTTCCGGCTTGTGAGTCGTCTCCTCGTGTGATTGGTTTTTCAGGTGCAGGAGCTGCAGGTGATGCTTCTGCATGCGCGAGGGGGCGTGGCCCAGGTGCTGTCTGGGTAAGTGCGGTAGGCGGGGCCATTCCATCCTCGCATCTCTTGTCAGTCAGCCTGACAGAAACGTGACATGTAACGGTGGGGTTTTGTAACCTAGTGTTCATAGAGGACTTATGGGGGGGGTGTTGAAACATTGTAAATTAAGAGTGCCTGTAAAATATCGAAAGGGGGCCCTGCTAGAGAAAAATAACTCACCCTGTCAGGACAACAACTCCCCCCTTAACAGACATTATGGGGGGGGGCAAACTCTGGTCTGCTTTCTTTGGGGGGTCCCTACTTTATGAAAGGTTGACAGTCCCGCTGATTTATGGGAATAGGGGAATTTACAGCTGTTTTATAGGATGCACTTCTGTGGTCTGGCTTATGTCTTATGACATGTGCTAGTGCTTTACTGAGGAAGGGGTTGTGATCTGCTAGATGGCTCCCATGATTCATGGTTCCCGTTTCTTGGTCCCCTTCCTGTGCAGGGTGGAGCCCGCAGGAAATGTTTCGGACATCCTGGAGAAGAACCGCTGCCTCCAGGAGGAGAACGGCAAGCTGAGCCGTGAGCTGAGCGAAGCCGTGAGCCAGACGGCCCTCATGTTCGAGCGCATCATCATGGTGCGTGTTCGAGGCCCCCTGGGGCCATGTTAGCCAGTCACATCACAGACCCGATATTGCCCAAATGCCGTTCATGTCACTGTAACGGGTGTGTTGAGTGTGACCTCGCCTGCTTGGGCTTTTTGTTGCCATGGGGACCCTGCTCGTGAGTAGCGGACGGTGAGGATGTCGTCTAGGTGACCGGTTTCATATGTCTCTGTTTTTTCCCCCACGAGCTGCCTCGCTGTGCCTCACGCCTGTGGCTGTCGTTTTTAGTTTAACGGCACACAGGATGTGTCCCTGGAGCACAGCTCCGGAAATCCCAATGTCTGTAAGCCTCATAATGGCCCCTGATCTGATCGTTCTAGTCCTGCTGTTCTCACCATGTGACTTGTGTTTTCAGACGGAGCAGGCCAACGAAAAGCTGCTGGTCAAGCTGGACGGCCTGAAGCAGCATGCCGCGTGAGTCTGGATGTCATCTAATGCTATGACCCCCCCCCCCCCGAAAATAATGGTTCCCTCCATTTTGTCCACTTTGATTATGGCTATGTTAAGTCTTACACAGTGATTGCATGTCATTGTGTAATTCGTCCTGTGGCTGGTAATGTATATATGCTAATGTGTACTCATTTACATGTACAGTATTTACATATCAGCATATGTATATCAACACTGATGAGCAAAGATTTCTTTTTATACCTGTCAGTTTAATGAAAATGTTAAGCCAAGCATAGATAATCAAGCTGGGTGTCTGGGTCGGGGGTCACGCTGACAAAAATGGGATTGTGGGTGCAGATCCAGAGCTACAGTGGCCTCGAGTAAGGGGGCTGGTGATTTTGACACTCACATCCCCATATTAATGTCAGATGGCATCGTGGTCTGCTAACCAACCCGCACAATCCATCAGCAGCGACGTGCCGCTTTCTAAAATATTAAAACTCGTCTAGTGTTAAGATGGAGTCGTCAGAGTCCATCCGTCTGTGATCAGACAGTTAATAAAATATAGTGTCCTGATTTCCTCCGATTCTGGTGAAAATTGAAAGTTATCACGCCTTTCAAGAACTTAGACGTCGGAGCGCCGAATGTTGAAACGAGCAGAATCCTGGGAGGTCGGGTGAGATTTGACTGCTTGAATGAACTGTGTACAGCTGCAGGCTGGATCTGCAAAGCCTGGTGGAGACCTTGGAGGACCAGCAGCTGAAGGAGAACATGGAGGTGATCTGTAATCTGCAGCAGGTCATTATGCAGCTTGAGGTACGTCGGACGCCTCCCCGGCCCATCTGCTCCCAGGTGCGCGGTTCAGGCCAGGTCATTCCTGAGTCTGTCTCGTACAGTGAGTCAGGTTTTCCTGTCTGTTTCAGGATGAAAGTGTTGGAATAGCAGCCTCGATTGAAGCCATGGCCTCCCAAGAAGACGACCAAGAAAATAGCCCAGCAGGAGATGCGGGGGTGGGGAGTCCTGTGGAAGGTTCCTCCATGGTGGGGTGTATTCCTCTCCTGTTTGAGTTCTCATTCTGTCTCTAATACTCCCCTTTGTTCTCGTGTACTTTCGCCATCCTTGAAGTTCAGTTTGGTTCTTATCATCCTGTTATTTTGATTCCTTTTCACGCCATGTGTTCAGCTCAGTCTGTCTCTCTCTCACCCTGAGCAGCCGCCGTCTGGCACGGCTGTGGATAAATCTTCAGCCGAAGCGTTCACCACCCAGCACGCTCTGCGCCAGGCTCAGATGTCCAAGGAGCTCATCGAGCTCAACAAGGTTCTGGCCCTGAAGGAGGCCTTCGTCAGGAAGATGTGTCAGAACGACAGCCACCTGGAGCCCATGCAGTCAGAGCATCAGGTAGGAGTTGGCTGTGTGGCTCAGTGGGGTGAAACGCTGTGCTTGTGATCGGAAGGCTGTTGGTTTTTTGTATCCTGGGGTCATCAGAAGGTTGTTGGCTCAAATCCCCGTGCCGGCCTTTCTCCCAACAGGAGAACATGAAGAGCCTGCAGACATCTGTCGAGTCCTTGCAGAAGGAGAAGGAGGAGCTCATCTTGGCCCTGCACTCTGCAAAGAAGGACACCAACCAAGCCAAGTAAGGCACCCCCGCTCTGTAGCCATTGGCTGTCCTTACCCCTTTCCTCTGCACGGATTTTAGAATGGCTTAATTTTGTCTCACTGATAATTTCCTGATAAGCCTCATTGACCCACATATTCCTTATCACTGAAGAGCCATTTTAGCCTGGATTGAGCTTCCTTTAAAAAGTATCCTTTACATTGTAGTATGCTTAAGTTTGCCTCTAAATGAGCTGGGCTGTTTGGATTATACACTTCCACATGTATGAGGAGGATGATGCATCATGGCAGGTAAACTCTTCTAGCTCTGTGCTAAAGACAGATATTATTTACTTGGGCATTACTCAGCCCAGTCCGCAGGGACCCCCAGACAGTCCAGGTTTTTGTTCTCTCCCTGTTAATCAAAAACTCCAAATACCTGTGCGGGTCTGTCTGGAGGTCCCTGAGGACTGGATTGGGAAACACTGGTTTAACAGATGGTCTCAACTCCAAACATTGAGGGTTACAGTATATCAAAGGCAGAAGGGCATCTCCACCACCTGCTTTCGCTGTGCCCCCCCCGCCCCCAGGCTCAGCGAGCAGCGCCGGAAGAGGCTCCAGGAGCTGGAGGGGCAGATCTCTGACCTGAAGAAGAAGCTGATGGAGCAGGCGAAGCTGCTGAAGCTGAAGGAATCGTCATTGCGCAATGTGGCCAAGCTGAATCAGGAGATCCAGGTGGGCTGACCCAGGAGTGTGGCCGTCATTCTGTGGCCTTATGAACTGTATCTGTATGGGCGGCCCCCCCCCCCCCCCCCCCCCCCCCCCCCGCCCGGCGGGGGTGGGGGGGGGTGGGGGTGGGGGTGTGGTGGGGTATGGAGATCAGACGGGCG
>JAODLD010000070.1:2590539-2605334 GCA_026781065.1 Mormyrops boulengeri | reverse complement strand
ATCAGTGCTTACGTTTCTGCTTGTGTGTGTGTCACCTTAAGTAATGCATCACCTTCCCCTTCAGTAATTCTACACTGCTAGGTAACAGCAGTCCCTACATTCACTTGTTTTACACCTTGCCTTCTACACCTGTTACCTGTCTGGGGGGGTGCAGGCCATGAAGTCGCAGCGCGTGCAGCTGATGAGGCAGATGAAGGAGGACTCGGAGAAATTCCGTCAGTGGAAGCACAAGAAGGACAAGGAGGTGCTGCAGCTCAAGGAGAAGGTAGCGCCCCCTGCTGTCTATTGAGCCGGCCTAAGGCTAAGCTTAAGTAACACTAAATAAAATGTCTGCTCGACTGTTCTCGGCTACACTCGGGCTTGACACCCCCTTTCTCCGCAGGACCGCAAGCGGCAGTACGAGATGCTGAAATTGGAGAGGGACTTCCAGAAGCAGGCCAATGTCCTGAGGCGAAAAACGGAGGAGGTGAGCTGCTGTCATGCCCGTTTGACCCAGAAGGGGGCGGCGCTGGAGTTGACCTGTGTGTAAGATCCACGTGTGTGGTTGGGTCCGAACACAGGGATCTGGTGGTGTGGCACAGTTCTGCTGCTTTCAGGTTTTGCCATTTTGTTTTCCTTGCTTAAGCAAGTGAGGTATTTCGGTAAAAGTGTTTAGGCCAAGAAACTTAAAAAGTACTACATTAGGTCATTCCGGAGATGTGGCACCAGCAGGTTGTTGGTTTTCAACCCCGCGCCCACGGAAGAGGAATGCCACGGTGACGCGTTTCCCCCACAGGCCGCGGCCGCAAACAAGCGCCTGAAGGATGCCCTTCTGAAGAGGAGCGAGGCGGCGGAGAAGCGCAAGGATTCACAGAACCGTGGGATGGAGGGTGCGGCTGTAAGGGTGAAGGTACCTGTTACCCCACCACCGTGAGATTTGGGCGTGCGTGCGACCTTGGGGACCCTCTGACCCCTCACTTGTGGCCCACAGAGCTGGCTGACAAACGAGGTGGAGCTGCTCGTGAGCACAGAGGAGGCACGGCGGCACCTCCACGACCTGCTGGAGGACCGCAAGATCCTGGCCGAGGAGATCTCGCAGCTCAAGCAGAAGCTAGAGTCGGGGGAGCGTCCTACAGCCAAGGTCCGGGTAAGAGGTTCCAGAGACGGGGTGTGAGGTTTCCCCGACCACCCATTGTCACGTGTTTTACTGGCCTGTCCCTCGTGCGGATTAAATAAATAATAATTGACCCGAGGGGGCTTTTATTTCGGCGCGGCGCCTGATCGCTCACGGCTTTCCTCCCAGCGCCGGACCTTCACGATCGCTGAGCTGGAGAGCCAGGGTGAGCTGGAAGCTTCTCTGGGGAAGCAGGTGGAGAACCTGGAGACGGAGATGGGCCTCAGGTGAGTCTGGCATCCCAAACCCCCTCGCTGGATACCCCCACCCCCTGCGGTTTGTCAATGCATCCCTACCCCCCCTTTCAGGAGCGCCCAAATCGCCGACCTGCAGCAGAAGGTCCTGGATGCTGACAACGAGGGCAGAGTGAAACAGCGCTGGGACAGTATCACCAGCCTGCCTGAGGCGAAGTGCGCCCTCAAGTTCCTCATGTCCGAGGTCAGCCTGCTGGGGGGCTGGGGGAGTCTCAGGGGGCATGTTAAGCCCCCTGCGTTTTCCCTTTATTTGGCCCGCATGTGGCATTTCAATGATCTATGGGTGGATGGCACCTAAAATACTGCCTACCAGTTTAGGGTTTATAACAAGGTGCTGGTAGTACACAGACTTGGCCGACAATAGGGTTACGCTCAGATGAACCTGTCTTAAGTGGAAAATGTCATATGTCGAATATGAATACCTGATATAAATTAGATCTGTCACGGTTAGTCGATTAAAATCGATTACTCGAGTGTTAAAAAGCGTTGATAAAAAATTTCCTTCTCGATTACCTGGCAAAATGGCGGAAGGAGGACGGCGCATAGAGGATGAGGTCTAAATAAAGAGCCAAGGTGTCTGTTCTGTGGAAGCACTTCGCGATGGAAATGCAGTCGTCTTAGTATTGCAAAGCAGAACTTAAAAATTGCCACAGCACAACTGCGGTGCAAAGAAGGCGTTCAGGTTTGATGGACTCACCCAGTAATGTGAGGTTAGACACTCATGCGCCGCTTAGCCTCTCGGAGTAGCCTAGCCTGTCTGTCATCTCTGTCACGCCCAGCCCCGGTCACCCTCCTGTGGACCACACCTCCTCGTTAACCCCGTGTGGAATCCTCCTGTTTACCAGCTGTTGTTCGTTTCCTGCTCGTCACCTCCTGTATTTAGTCTACGTTCTGTCTAGTCCCGTCAGATCTGTTATTGAAGTCATTGTGGTGTTCGTGCTTGGTGTTCCCTGTCGGTCGATTGTCCCTGGAATAAACCCCGTTTTGCCCCGTATCCTGAGCTCCTTCGCCTCCTTCCCCGCTCGCCTCAGCCCGCACCGTGACAATCACTTTGACTTAAATTATTTTTCTTAATTTACTCTATACGATTCCTGTATGTGAAAATAAGCGTTGCTAAAATGAAGCTTAGCCCAGTAGCTTACCCATATTTTACGTAATACGGTACATATAAGCCATTAATATATATTTTGTGAAAGTATTGTTACGGCTGACCAATACTGGAAAAGGTTCACATTGTGATATTTAAGCCTAGGAGTTGAAAATGAACTATATAGACAAGTAGAACTTATTTATCTTGTTTACTTATAAGTTATCTAGCAGCAGAGTCTGTCGTATAGGTTGCTGGTGCCGTGATTGTGCCAGCAGACGCATAGCATTGCCGACAAATCGCTTTCTTCAGCTCGATGCCATCTCTATGGATTACAAAATATTTCCATGCAGCAGAATACGAATGCGTCTTCGTGACCAGCTCTGTTCGCTTTTCTCCTCTTCACGTATATTTAATCTCACGCAAACGTGCCACAAGATCTATAAGTGAGTCCAGCAGTAGGGAGGAGAATGATTATGGACCTCAGACTTTTTAACTTTAACATGTATTACATAACGTTGAGAAGGAACCATCGTTTAAATTTCAATGCTTGCTAAGTTTGGTTTCCTATATCTTTTATTGATAGCTTGAACTTGGAAAACTATTGCGGTCCTTGTGATGTGAATATTGCGTATAAATGATTACTCAAATCGTCAGATTAATTGGTAGCTCGCTCGATTTATTGATATAATCGATGGTTGCAGCCCTAAAATAAATACTGTCACTAAATAACTAAACAATTGCCGTAATTAAATACCAGTAATTGAAAAGGAAATTAACCAAATAAACTTTTATATTCATTTAACACTGGGGGGGAAACTGCGTACTACATGTCGCTAAACATCGAGATGTCTGCATTCACAATTGCTACAGACACTGGAAACGTGGCTGCTCCCATCACCTGGCAACAGTAGAAAGTATCTTATGTCATGTCGTTACCCTGGGCGATATTTGTCATTGATGGTCGAACCATCGCAAAGTGAGGACCATCTATACTCATGAGGTTAAACTTGTTAAAGGACAGTTTAAAAATGTCAGGACTATTTATTTACTGTAATGTTGTCTCCACTTTTGTGTGTTTGGGGTCTAGAAGAAAGTGTTTTGGTTTATTTTTTGTCTCCTCGAGCAGCTTGTGTCCGCCAAGGTTGGCAACGCCAAACTAGAGAGTGACCTGAAGCAGGAGAAGGCCAGCTACTCTGACCTGCAGCGGACGCTGTCCGACGAGCGCAAGCTGATGTCCACCATGGATATGGAGCACCAGGCGCGGCTGGTAGAGCTGGAACAGCGGCATCAGGAGAAGGTGCGGCACCTGAGCTGCGATGCTTAACCGGCAGCCAGGCGGATCTCCTATGCGCGAGGGCTTCAGGCCCTGATACTCCCCGTGTCTCCTAAACTGCCTCGGGACTGAGATAATGTGCAACCTCTGGCCTGATCCACTGGGCCGCAGAATACTTGATATTTCGGAGAGGAGTCGTCAATTGCCAAAAATAAATGCGATATTTACAAGCCACGCCCCTTTCTTGCCCACCTTGCACATTGTGTCCCAACCTGTGTTCTGTCACTGCACACTTTCCGTAAGGTTGCAGAAACTGGAGAGAGCAATAGTAAGGATATTTTGGCAAACAAGCTATGATGTTGACGTTTTCCTATTAATCGTGTGTAAATCTCACAGTCTGAAACACATCCCAGTCTGTGGGCATCAAGAGTCAGGGGGGAACCTGAATAATCTGGGTTTGGAAGGCCCTTCAACCCTCAGTTAACTGGCTTTAGGGTAGAGGAATGGATCTACAGGGTAACAGTGGTGCTTTGAAGGGCGATCAGGATGCGTGCCTCGTTCCTGCAGGTCCTGTATCTCCTCAGCCAGTTACAGAATAAACCCATGGTGCCCGATGCAGCGGAGGAGGCACAGGAGGAGGAAGAGATGTCAAAACGAGAGCGGGAGCTCCTCCAGCGCCTGAAGTTCCAGGTGAGTGGGCTCCCGGGACCGTCTGGAGATCGGCTTTAATGGCACCTCGTTAACCCAACCCTGGGGGACGTCTCTGTCGGCAGGAAGACGAGATCGAGAAGATGAAGGAACTCAGCGAGCAGAATCAGAAGCTGATGGAGGAGAATGAGCAGTGCAAGCAGGTTTGGCCAGAATAAAAGGTTGTGCATCGCGAGGTTGTTAATGGGTTTAAGTCCTGAATATTGGACTAGCTTCTAGTTAGTGGTTATGGATCTATATTCAAAGGCTGTTGGGTTAAGTCCCAGGATACAGACATTGCTCTAATACCCTTAATCCAACCCACTTAGCTAACCTAAATTATTACAGTGATAAAAATCACTGTTTTAATTGGGCTTAAATGTTAAAACTAGCTGTGGAAACAGCAGCAGAATAAGGTGGTTTAGTGTTAATAACGTATCTCCTCGCCCCCCCCCCCCGATCTTTGCTTTGCAGAAAATGGTGCTTTTGCAGGTAGCCAGTGGGAAGAAGATGAACAGCCTGCTGACAGCGGTAGCCCCGTCTCCAGAATCGTCCTTCGAGTATGTGCCCCCCAAGGTGAGGCCGCCGGGCAGCGTGCCGAAGGAGCTCTGTGATCTCGCCGTGCCCGACCTGATCTCCCCTTCTCCGTCCCCCTGCAGCCCAAAGGTCGTCGGGTCACGACCGCCAAAGCCCCTAGCCTTCCCTCCGCCATCTGCATCGAAGAGCTGGTGTCTTCGTCCGACTCCGAACGGGACGAGGACGAATGGATCCCCGAGAACACCGACAGGGCTCGTAGGAATTCTCGAAAGAAGTCTAAACTGATTGGAGTAAGAGTTGCTGGATCTTTCGCAGAAACCTGGCCCGGTCACCCAGTCTGGTTGTGGGCATGATTCAGTCAAAGATTGGCGAGTTTCTGGCTCATTTTGTGAATCTCCTCTCGTTCACTTCCACAGTGTGCCTGCAAGGGGCGCTGTGGCAACAAGCTGTGCCGCTGCCGCAAAGGGAAGATGGCCTGCGGCGAGAACTGCCAGTGTGACCACGACAAGTGCCGCAACATGGAAATTGCATCTCCCGTCGTGGTGAGTGCGAACGCCAGCCAGTCTACACACATGACACTGACACGTGTTCCATATTGGATTCGAATCACATCAAGACGTCCAAATCCCTTCAAGACGTTACTGGAATAGAGTGGAGGATACCGAGCATTTTTATATTTAATACTGAAGCTCCTGGTTTGCTCATGGGAGTTTTACTCACTCCAAAATGTTCTGAGGACAGAAAGAAAAATGATTCGGTCACAGATAGCCAATAACATTGCAGAGGAGGCGGGCCCAAGCAACTAGAGGAGGTGGGACCAATCTGATGTCTTGCTTGGCCCTGCCTCCTCTACAATCTGGTTATCTCTCTGAACCAAACATTTTTTGTGTAAGTAAAACTCCCATTAGCTCTGGGTTTTGATTCCTCTTCTCCACTACAATCCAGGAATTGAGTGAGGTGGAAGATGGATCAAAAGACTCCATTCTTACCCCTCAAGACCCCACTGCTGTGAGCCCTGGAGACTCCACTTTCTTCAAGCCTCCCTGTGTCACCCCCACCATGAAGGTATCAGCTGTTTGTGTAGGGTCCTGTAGTGGGCGCTAGTGGGGGACGTGGTAGCATTTCCATGGATCATTTAAAAAGTGTATTCCAAACGTGGAAAGTCGGGTTTGATCATTTTTTGGGGTTAAGCCAGGGAATTTTGTTTAGCATGTCTTGGTTGCAGGTCAGTTCCTCCCCTGCCTCCCCCCGCAGTGGTTATGGTCATTCTTAGTCAGGGAATTTGACATTTGACTTGGTATGTGAACCTTGGTGTGGGGATGACTTTGTAGCTATAGATAAGGGGACTGGGGTTCAGGTCCAGAAAGTAAAAATTCAGACCAAGATTTTGTTTCAGCCAACCAGTTGAACATAGTCACAGAGTACTCAACTGGTTGGCTGAAACAAAATCTTGCACTGGAATTTTAACTTTTTGTACCTGAACTTCTGTCTGAGGTTCACTGGGCTCCTTTCTGGAAAGGTGGTGGTTCATGCAGGAAGTTCACGCACAGGCCCACCTATCCCCTCCCCACCACAGGTGCTGAAGGAGATAGGGGACATGAGCCAGGTTTCCGTGGACCTCAAGCTGGAGAGGAAGCCAGCCGTGCTGGATGAGGATGACGAGGAACGCTGCACCACCAGCTTGCTGAAGAAGAAGAAGCGTGCTCTCACCAGCAGCCAGAACAGCTTCTTCTCGGGGTGCACGCCGATCCGGGAGGAGGCCTGAGAGAGGCCGCCACAGACATTCCATCCTCCTCATCTTTACGTTTTGGCCCAATGTCTTTGTTTTGTGTTTTAATGTGTGTGACGTCAGAATAAACTAATCGCAATAGATGTTTTCCTCTCATCTTTGAAGATAACAATGGAACCTGCAGTTGCACTAACCAGTATGTGATATCGTGAATAATTTTGTTTGGTCATTATGAAATCCAGTCAAATGTGTATGTCGTCTAACAAAATAGTACTTTTTTATCCACTTGAAATGTACATAGACCATGTTGTGTAAATACTTTTCTTAATGAATCACAGTAAAACTTTCCCCATGACATGTGTACATGCATGTTCACATTTTGAAATTAATAAAAGATCCTTTTATTCTTTATCGTACAATTTATAATGGCCTTGGGCAGTTAATTTCTTCCTGGTCTTCCAGAATGGTTTGGTAGTCCTTGGCAGTGACACGCCCACCTAGAACACCTGGGCCTTGGGAATGCCATCATTGATCACCCCCGTGCTGCACTCTGGGTATGCGACAGGCCAGGTGGTAAGCCTCTTCGGGGCTTCTCCACACCGTAACTCCCCCGGATGTGGGGAAGACGGTGAAGGTGCACTCAAAGGCGACCAAAGGTTTGGCTATAGTAGCCTGAACATGAATATTGACCCTGTGGAACTCTTGACGAGCATTATGTCATGTGGATTGCAATATTTTATGTACAGCTGTGCTATTGCTCTGGTAATTCAACCTTCACACTCTGCTCTCACCGATGGAATGTGCAATCAGGCCGCACATATATAACCGTGGATCCTCAAACACTATTTTGGATAGTGTTTCAGTTTCATCATCTTACCCCTGTGCATGTGTATATGTTTACATATATGATTCTTTTCCTTTTGCTTAGACCATTGTTTGTCAGCCAGGTGCTCGGGGACCCCCAGGTAGTCCCTATGAAAGTTTACTGGGAACAAAAACATGGCCTGTCTGCGAGTCCCCAAGAGCCAGTTTGAGAAACACTGGTTTAGATGTCTGTACACATGTACCAGACCCTATATGCTCTTAAACTTAACTTAATGTGGCTTGAAATCCTCATTAGCAAAATGTCATTCTGCATCCGCATAAAACTTGCTTTCAGTTCATAATCACCGCAACAACATACCCAGATGGACGATTTCTGAATCCACTTGCGGGTAAACTTCGCTGCTCGGAATAAATGAATACGAAGTAGCTTTTCAGCCACTCATAAGATTTGTTTGGTTGAAATGGTAGGAATATAGCTAGGGGCTACCTGTGCCCGGATTCTCAATGAAACAACCGATTGCAGGATGATTTGCATAATGAACAAAAGTTACAGGCGTGAAACAAAGCGGTCTGAAGCATTTATTACAAGATTATACTCCTGTCGACAACTGTGTCCGAAGGGGAACGCTCAAAACTTTTTTTCATTATCGTAATAGGGCCTACTTATTTCTCACAAATCCTTCTGTACATAGCCTATGCGAAAGAATAGCCTGCAGTTCCATCTGGCAGGTAGAGGTGTCTCTCTGCCTCTCCCCTTATAAAGCCAAGCTCCTGTCTCGTTTCATGCCGTGCGCATTATTTTCCGTATAAATGAATTTTAACAGGACTCTGGCTACAGTTGAAAAACCCTTTGTGTATACTATTTTGTGCTTGCGTGCTGACAGTGCCCAATCGTGTCTTAAGTCATCTGTCACAATGTTATTTCGTAATTTTCTTAATCGTAATTTCACGACATAGTAGGCCTATTTCTGAGCAGGTGCCAGACATAAGGGGAAGTGTAGTATTCTATGGGTCTATATATAGGCCTATGCCTATATATAATCTAACAATTTACCGGTGACATGCGAATCTTGGGAGTTCAGACTCTCTAGATCTTCATTAAAATTCAAATTAAATTCTCGCGTGATGCATGCCCGCCTGGGTTTTACAGGAGACCATTCCTGCGTAAAGTGTAAGCCGCGAGGTGACGCGCAGAGGTCACGCCGTTTTAAAAGCGGGGCTGCGGCACGTGGTCTGAGCCCGTGCCCGGTGCCGCGCGCTTCCGCTTCTGCACGCGCAGCCGTCGCGACCCATATTCCCCAAACTCCGCGTTTCTCTCTCAGGTTTCGGCGGACCGCTGGGTCGCCGACCGATGCTGTTTTATCTCATTTTTTTATTTTCTAGGACTTTCTTCCTACGCTGCGGAGGAAGCGGCCACGAAAACGCTGTTACTGAAATACGAAACGGTATCTTTATCCAGTGCCCACGCACGTATTTACTATTATAAGTGTGTTTTGCTCAGTCATACTTGAAACGGGCTGCCGCCCCCTCAGTCGGACGGTCACTTATAGCTGACCTGGAGGAGCGTGTTTAAATGCGGAGTGTCGACCCCCTTGTAACACGGTAAGGAGACGAGCGCTTGCTATAGTACAGCATAATCCCCTGGCCCAGTACGCACATTCTGATATAACTGTACCACCCTTTTAAAAACTCCATTTAAATGTTAAATGGCATATCGTGCCAGCTTTGCGCTTTTATCATTTCCTGTCCCTGTGATGTGCCGACGGGGTAATTGAGTATAAACGGATACGCGCTGCAGATTTAGCTAATGCTTGATTTTGCGTTGCTTTATGCATTTGTTTATTTATTAATAACTTGCAAATCATTCTGTACAAATTTCGCAGGAAACTGAATTAAGCACAGTAACTGTTACAAAAATACTCCGATCTTCTATATAATAATAATAATAATAATAATAATAATAATTTTTGTTATTATTATTATTATTATTATGAATAGCCTAATTATAATCATTATAGTGATTGTGCAAATCCCCTCCGTACATTTACAAATGGAATCATTGTTATCCCACTAAAAGAAATATGAAATGCCAGTCCTTTAAAACATGCCTCTTAGCCTAATCTCGGAATGTTTCACCTGTTTACATTTAATGTCTAATGGATAGCATCAAACGTGCTGTCAGTTTTCACACAATACAATAAATGTTCAAATGCATGGATAATGCATTTTGACAGGCAGTCGGGGCATTTCCTGTTTCCTCACACCGCTGACAGCATGCGGGGCTTTGGAACTTCGAAGGCGAGAACATTCTATGGGGCAGCCAGGCAACGTCAGTCAAGTTAATGGCCATGGGGATTTTCTGTCTTACAGTCGCTGCTGGTTTTCCAAACGACGCCTTTGTGAAACGACATCTATAGGCTGCTGGCAAATGCAGGCTGTAATTTCCGTTTTACTTTTCCATACGAGTTACTTTCATCCTTATTTATATATAAATATCACATGACATCGTATAATTGCTCAGCAAATTGTGTTGTACAAAGTAACTTTTGTCCACTTTCACATGTGAACGTTAACTTGAAGCGATTTACATGTTTTCTTTTGACCTACTCTCGAAGGATGTGAACTGGCATTTTGTAATTTCAGTTACTTTAACAAGAGGTAGATAAAGTACAAAAAAAGGATTCCATTGAAATGTGCATTGTTTTTTGTTGCGTTTGTACTATGAGTGTCACACTCTACGATCTAGGTTTCCACTAATACCACAGTGACTTAACATATAAACAATGCATGTAGAAATATATATAGTTATTAATTTATTTTTATTATTACTCCAAAGCGGCAGAGTCATTTAAAAATCACGGCTTAAACATGTAATATAGTCAGGTGTTGAGAATAAAGTTTGTACTTTTTAATGAAGAGGTAGCTTATGGTGCAGTTTGAAACTCAGTCCATACTGAATTCACCCACAACACGATTTATGCAACTGCAACAATTTTCTGTTAAATTACAATGTGTCTGAAAAACGTTCTGGATGGATGCAGTGTAAAAACACAACTACTCATTATAAACCAGGAGATGTTCTTGGTGCTGCTGAAAAGACTGAATATCTCTATGAACTCTAAACAGGAGAATATAGCGTCAAATTAATATGTCAATGAGATCACCTGCACTCACTTGACACCCACATGAGTGTCAAATAGGATCAGAATTCAGAGATGGCCAGTATAGGAAAGTTATAACCAGTATGGAGCCAAATGTTTCATCCATGTTGTCATGTTTAAATAGGGTAACTGATAGACTCTAGCTGTGAATTTTTTGTGACTGATTCAACTGCTCATTTATGTTCATTAATCTGTAACAGGTCAGCTTTCTAGTTGATAGTTTGTTAATGAACTAACATAACTTGTTGGTTAGTCTGGCATCATATCAAGTGACCTGAAATAGCGGCATTTTTCACGACACAAAGGCTCTTTGCAAGAGAATATCATACCATGGAAACTTTACCCCAGAAAAGTTGTGCTATTTTTAAACTTCATTTGAGAGAACTAACGACTGCCTTATGTGACAAACACCCCCTGAGAAGATTTGGTGATGTGGACAGGGTGGATGTGGGAATTTCAGCCTCGTCTCCCTGCGGGGGTCTGAATGTTTTCAGTTCCCACAAAACTGCTTGCATGGGATGATGGCGTGATGATTAGCATATCTACATGCTAACACTCATCTGTTCCTGCACCAAGCTTAATGCACGTGAACTGGACATACTTCGAGTTACTCTCTATGTCCCTGCGGTTTCAAGAGTCATAAATCAGTGTCTCTCACAGGTCGACGACTTATAGTAAAATCTTCTGCTGACAGAAATTCAGGGCTTCTAAATGTGCGTGGTAGAAGGCCGCTATATTTCTGTTTGTGAGGTGGATCGTTTTGCCCTGTAATTAGGATTTGTGACAGGTGCACGATCAGAGTCACATGTCATATAAAACATACACACATATCACCTGATCAGCGTAAAATTAGTATTATTTTAGACATCATCACGAACCATGTTGTCAGATGTGTGCAAAATGGTCAGTCCTGAATTATGCATGCTTGTTGTTGGTCGGAAAGCATAGACGGACCTCTCATTCGAACTTTTCAATTATTAACGGGTCTTGTTGCATTCATTGTGATGGTTATTTGGCCACATTAATCTCACAGTGCTTGTTGATGGCACTGAGACAGGGGAAGAACAACATGATGATGTAAGAATTATAACTCATTAATTTATTCACTCTTGCCTGAGCCTCAGACTATATTTTTGTCAGATCTTTGGCCACCTGACCTGCTGTGTTAATTTGTTTTAATAATATGATGTCAAGTCACATAGCATCGCAATGCAATATCTACCTTTGCTAGTCAAATATTTCACTACCGCAAATTTTGAGACCTTCCGCACTGATTTGAATCTTTTTGTTCTTCGCCCCGAAGGTGTGAGAGAGTAAGTCCGCTTTCCCAGAACTCTGCAAGAAAGTAAAAACCAAAAAAAGGGAAAATCTGGTAGCGATAAAATATCGCTATATAAATATGCTGTAGTGAAATATTTGACTAGCAAAGGTAGATATTGTATTGCAATGCTATGTGACTTGACATCATATTATTAAAACAAATTAACACAGAACTACACCAGGTCAGGTGGCCAAAGATCTGACAAAAATACAGTGTCATTTGTCATTCAACATTAGCATCAGCTTTTTAGGGGTTCTTCATTCGGTGGGTGGAGAAGTGCCTGTTTTTTGGCTTCTTAACGCTATTCCACCTATTGCCATGTGGTGATTTCATTCATTTTCAAGGCCTTTGTACCCTTGGCCATAAATCTCGTCTGACGGGATGTCTGTCAGTTCATGGAAAAACACGAGCCCTCTTGCAGTTGACGTTACTTGAGTGACTCGAGTGGAAGTCCTTGTATGATAAAGGGAGTGGGATTGGTGAGCACAGCCTTGCGGTTTGGAGTCGGCCGAGATCACACTGACAAGCCCTTTGTAGTCCTCCCTTAATGTCAGAGTGCATCACACACCGTAGGGGTCTCCTTTGGTTTACGTAGACCTGACCTGGGGTGTGCTCTGGTCTTGCCGTCTTCAGAAAAAATGTCTCTGAAATGAGGAGGTTCTCGCAGAACAATGCCAGGGCTTGTTGCTGTGTTGTCACGGCGATGATGAAGTGAAACCCGATTGGATGTGCCGTCGTCTGCTTGCCCACAGTTCTCGTCTTCTGCGGCCCTGACAAGCTGGTCATTAGCGCTAGTTTCCCTTTAGCTATGCCAGGTGCACCTGCATTCTGGATCCGAGTGATTAATCGGGGACGCGACCTAACGAGTGGGTCCGTGTGTCGGCTCGCTGACCCCGAGCCATTGGCTCATCCTGGTGACTCTAGCGGCTGGACTGTGTGCCCAGAGTATCTAGGTCCTTCTCATCTGTTGAGTCATTGTCATCATGCATTTAAAATGATGCGTGGTTCAGTGGGTTAGGACTATGTGCCTGCGAGTGGAAGGTCATCGGTTCAAATCCCTGGTTAAGCAGAGTGATTTCTCTGCTGGGCCTTTGAGCAAGGCAGGGATTAGTGGACCTGTTTTTCTTTCCAGAAATGCACAATTGTTTTAAATAAAAACATCTCCTAAATAAATTTCATTATAAAATGTAAGCATCAGCTGGACACCTGTGGCTAAGTTGCCGTCCTGGTGTTCTTCACTGTGCAGTGTTCAGTGGTGTGTCGGAACATTTTTTGAGCAGCTGAAAGCCGAAGTTTTACAAAAGGCCCCCGTTTTAATTAAACCTAATCAGAATAATTTGTCAGTTAATTGGTTCATTTGATTTGCTTTCTCATAGTCACACGACTGATACCTCTATTGACCAGTAATTGGGTATTTCCCCCAGGCTAATTCAGGTTAAGCACATGCTTAATGATATGATAGCAGGGACTTGAACAAACAACCTTATGGGTTCAAGGTCTTGTTCTTCTCCACCTAGCGTGTACTGCTCGGCAGGCCTCAGCAGCGACGACAGAGGATCATCGCAGACTTGTCCTTTCTGTACAGGCTGTGGATTTACCAGGCGACGCCATTGTCATTTGACAACACAGATATTACCTTGTCCGCATTTTACGGCTCACGACACCTAGAATGCCTGGGGTGGCCCCTTGCTGCATTGTCACACACTAAGGGAGATGATTTCCTGCCTAAGCGGTGCAGAAAGTGAAGCCACTAGGCGTGAAGTTCGCTAATCAGTCACGGGAGGCACTAGGTGGCGGGTGAAAGGCCGAATTCAAATAGTGTCAGCAAGGTGAGTCGACCCAATGTTTTGCTCTCGTTCTACATAATATAGATTGACCAAGTGTGCAACTTTACCTGTCTCATATTGCTAGATATTTTTTGATGATGTTGACCCAGACATGGCTTAGAGGAAAAACAGAGAAAATGTTGGGAAGCGGGAGGCTCCTGCAGCTGTTTTGCATCACATTTATTGGACGTCATTCATCAGACTTTTCTGGAGAATTCTGCCCTGACATTAAGTGTGATCTTGTATGAGAGGGAGAACGAGACTGGGTTCTTAAAATACCCCTATTCATAACCAGACAATACGCGTGTCATGCAGGCAGAATGTAGTCCTCCGTATAATTTAAAATCTCATACTTCTACACATCCCACTGGCGCTTTGAACATGAACTCAACAGCATAGTATAATCGTCATTTGAGGAGCTGGTGTTTTTTCACTTCATGACTTTAAGATAAGCCATAAAACTCGGAAAACTTATTGATCATCCAGTGATTTTGATCACATAGTTTAGTAGATTATTTTAAAAATTCAAAATACTTAAGAAGTGATTCATGGTGTTTATTCAATGATTAAATGTTAACGTGCTGAATCTCAGTGAAGGCCTTTTCTAAGCCCCTGATTAATTTATTGTATGATACAATATGCTAATCATATAATAATGACTATATACTAATAATAATAATAATATAGTATAGCAGGGTAATTGGACATAATCTAGATTTGTAGGTTATTATATTAAGATGCTATATGCTATGAGTAATGGAATATAACTAAATATCTGTGCTGCTATTTATGTTGTTAATGTTAGCCAGCTATTTTAGGACTTAGCATTAGTCAAGTGCCTATTTAAATGTCAGTAGAAGCAAGAGGTGGAGATTTCAGGTCCAGAGAGTACAAATCCAGACCAAGATTTTGTTTCAACCAACCAGTTGAGTATAAAGA
>JAODLD010000070.1:2565574-2576337 GCA_026781065.1 Mormyrops boulengeri | reverse complement strand
GGAATGTGGCACCCTCCCTCCCCCCATACCACCTAAACTTTTCGAAAAACGCTTTCTCTTATCTCTCCCCACTGGGGGAACAGAGGGTCATTTCTCCTCACATCTCGGGGCCTCGTACCTCTGACTGCTGTTCTCTGCACCTTGATAGCAGCACCCTTTCCTGATATACTACATTTTCCCCCTCAATTATCATTTTCTACATGTACAGTTTTCTACACCCTCCCCCCCTACCCTTACAGAGTCAGATATCTCAGCAGGACAAAAACTGCCCACTGGTTCCTTAAGTTCCTCTGAAATTGTGCTGTTCAAATGCAGGTGGGAGTGTGAACCAAAAGAGTGAAGATGCTGTCAGTCTTCTGGCCTTCTACTGTGTTCATCTATCACTCTGGCTCACCTACTGAGCAGGATATACCGCTTTGGAAAAAAGAGATCATTCTATACATTAAAAAAATCCTGGTTCTGCTGGCAGAAGGCTACAATGCACAGAAGGCTGCTTCCAAGTTCAAATTTCTATGACAGCAGTACACAAGAACAAGGTGAAGCAAGAGACACTGGGAACGACCAAAACCAGCCAGGTAAAGGGCACAAGCAACTTTCTAATCCCATAGTTGACTGTCGACTTATCCAACAGTGTCTCACAAATCGGAGGATGACCTCAAGTGACCTTGAAAATGAATGGGAAACATTAGGTGGTGTGATGTTCACTGCTAGGACAATTCATAAGACTCATTGAAGCAGGACTCAAGACCCATAAAGCAAGGAAGAGGCCCTTCAATGAGAAGCAAGGAAGAGCCAGGCTGGAGTTTGCAAAAAATGTATGTTTTACACAGGCACACACCCATAAATAGAGGAATGAGTGAAAATGAAAATTTTGCCGTGTTCTCTTAATTTTTTCCCCAGCTGCATCAGTTCAGTGTCCTTTGCTTTATTTAGGATTTCAGTGGTGATGTTTTTTAATTATTATTTTTATTTTGAAAGGACAATACTGATATGTGTTTATGTACAGTACAATGTGAGATGTTGGCATTTCAACACAAAAATCCCTTTCCTGCAATCTGCTGGAGAAGTCTTACTTTACTGGAGGTGTTTTTTATGCTTGGATGGTTGGCTTTCCAGTCACTTTTTAAGGTTTTTGTTTTGTACCAGTTCAGCTGCGTCAGTCTGTGATTGCTTGTTTAGCAGGTTACTATTGGTTGAAACTGTTGGGATATTTCTTCAAGTCCTTTTTCTTGAAAACCTAGAGGACTGAGATTCAGGAGTCTACTGTTTCTGGTGATATTCAGAAGCAGGGCTACACAATAAATCGTTTCAGCATGGTCATCGCGATGCATGCATGCAAAATCACATCGCATTTGTCGGCACTGCTTTACTGTGATGTGACTTGTAGCAACACCAAGTTATTTGCCGCACTCTATTGATAAGTTCTATTGGACTGTAATTTCATCACCGTTTTTTGTTTTATAAATATCACATTACTCACAGAAATTTCACATATTGCCATGTGATATCGTGCGGCTCCACACAGAAGGAACTGCTCACAGGCTTCTGACTGATGAAGATGCCCCCTGTCTTTTATCTACACTTGCTGTGGTCTAGGTGAGAATGTGAGAAGCGCGGCTCTCTCTGCAAACAGTCACAAACCGTTACCGTCTAAACCTGCCAGATCATCCCCTGCAGAAGGTATTTTAAATGCATCCTCCTTTGCTGTTATTGACTACTTACTGGTGACGTAAAAGCAGAGGTGGATCCGAAGCTTATAATGAGTTATTAGGATGTGCTTTGTGTTATCAGTGTAATGTTTACTATTATAAAAGCCTGCTAGCAGTCTTTGATATTGAAAGTGCAGAATCCCCAGTATTGATGGGCAGACACAGCATTGTTACTGAGACCAGTAACGCATAATTTCCACTGACTAAATTTTTCTCGTTAGTCGTTTTTCTTTACCAAGTGGCCGTAATGTCTATTAGGGAATGTAATAAGATAGAAGTAATTCATTGAAGGAGGTTTCATGATTCCACGTTTAACTTCTCCAGTTGTGTGACTGGATGCGTTGCTAGTCTGTGTTTGCCTGCGTCAGATTCCAGTTAAAGGCATGCGAAGTTGGTTGGGATGGATCCAAAAAGAATCAATTTCCAGACTATTTGTAGGCAATACTGTCAGGCCATTGGACCAAATCTGCAACTATCTCCATGTACAAACTACCCAGATTACAGTCTGAAATGAGTAAGTACCTTGCTAATGAAGAAACTGAGTCCCAGTCGCGGGCATTTTGGTGTTTAACCATTAACAAGACACTAGAATTATACAGCAAAAAAAAAAGATATGAAAACGAGTGAATAACCTTGACTTCCACAAAATACCCCCCCAGGGCGTAAATTATTATGGGGGGGGAATACATCCCCCAGGTCCCCTTAAATGGGTGTAGACCTCAACCCAAAGCTACGCCATTGCCCCCTTCCAGTGACTGTGCGATGCTGTTGTCAATGTGCTGTACAATGTCACCAGTATCTATCCAGTGGTAGTGACTGGAAAAGAAGGCTTTGTCCCCGACCCTGTCGTAACACGTTTTGCCGGTCGGTCACACCGCGGCGTTTTTGGTGTAACGTAAGCTGCTCTCCGGCGGGCTTCTCGTTTTTCGCGTGGGTGAGCCGCAGCTGTTTGCGCGTCTATTCGCCTGTTTCTGTCGATTTATAGCCGTTCCCAGACTGTTGCCTGCATTAAAAAAAAGGAAAACAAAAACGGGGGGTTTCCCCAGCGCAAGAATAAAAGATATTAATACCGAGAAGGACACCTGAGTCCACGGGGTGTAAGCCTCCCCCCGGGTATAATCTGTGTCTGACGGCTGCGCATTTCGGCGGTGCATGAAGGTGTCCGAGCTCGTGAGGCTCCCTAGTTCACCCTACCACGTGACACGCACGCGCAAATAAACTATTCTCGCGGATGCCGGGGCGCCGCGCTCGTGCCGGCCGATCGTAAGCCCGTTTTTTTTAAAGTTCTTTTTAAGTACTTCGTATTAAACGTAAGTGTATTCGTTAGTGAAGGGAATTTCCGCTTAAAAACTGACGGTGATGTCGTATGTATACGCCGTCAAAATGTTGCACATTTTCAGTAGATGGACAGTTTTCTTTTGTGCTTTTACAGCAAATTTATTTCCCAAAGTACTAAACGTAACTTAGGTCCCCATATTGTTAGGCACCAGTGCTTTGCCAGAATTACTGGATTTCACATTTGTGTCGCGTGCTGTCAATTTGGGAAATGCTGTAATTAAGCCGGAGTGTTAAATGAGAATTTAGTACAATTTCGGCTTTAGGCGGTATTGTAATGGGGAATTCCGATTTGTGTCCAGTCGTCAGTTCTGTCGGCTTTTCAAGAGGTTTGTCTTAAAATACGCGATGGCGACTGTCCGTCAGCAGGAACCTGGCATTTTCTCGGTCCTCTTTTCTACGTGCTTTTCCTAAATGAAGTCATGTGGAGAGAGTAATCTATTTATCTGTGTGAGTAAGGGACTGGAGGCTGTGCCTATTTGATTTCCCTGCTTTTTTTAAAAATGTACTTTTCCCTTCTGCTCTGCTTGTGTAAATTTGAGGATATACATTGTGTTGTAAGGTTCGACATTTCAGTAAAAAGATGGCAATCCCATGAGGCCTTGTAGTGCCAGGTCCCCTTTGACAGAGGGGCGTCATGTGCTTTTGCCGACCACCTGGTCCTGATAAATGTCAGCCGCTGACATGGGCCTGGGCTGTAAGAGTGGCAAAGAACATGTTGGCAGAGTTGGTTGCCTTGGTAACCCTGAATCACCAGAAGGGAGCTAGGATTGCCACAGAGATGACAGTGTCGTGCATGTCGGCGCAGACGGATGGACCTCGGCCAGGTGCATGCGCGTCTGAAGCTTCACAGGCCTGGAGTACCGCGAGAATCCCTCTGCATCTCCCAGCATAATCCAGTGAAGTTGTTCTGTCGATTACTGGCGGTTTCCCTCTCTGCTGTCATTTTTGGAAATGCTTATAAATACTCTTTTGTCCTTATATGGGGCCCTCTGCAATGTAGTGACTTAATATGAATTGTGTATTTATCTGTGTCAAGTAAAATAACTATTATTAGCACGGATCCTTATTTTCATTGCCTGAATTTCCATTAGGTTTTTAGTGTGTTCTCAGGATGGTATGTGGAACCAAATATAACGTTTGAATTTGTGTGTGTGTGTGTGTGTGTGTGTGTGTGTGTGTGTGTGTAAGTCACACACAGAGAGAGAGAGAGAATTCCCAGTCCAGCCCCTCTGATGGAATTTAAACAATGAAATTAGTTAATACCAGTATGTGTTTGGGTCACATTATTATGTTGACTTTTCTTCCTTCCTTTAAAAAACCAATACGCCTAACCAGCAATTACTGTCCACACTTTCATTTAATGTGCATAATCTTCCTGGTAGAATTACACTAGTATCTGAGCTTTCCGGTATACAGGCACCTGACTGTATGGAATATTCCCACTTGTATTTAGCAGTCTCAGTACTGTGTCATACCTGCCTTTTAACAGTTCGTTTCTCTCACTTTGCAGCCCGCTGTTCGTTACTTGGAAAATAGGCCGGGACAAGCGGTTGAGGGGTTGTATAGGTACATTTTCAGCCATGAACCTGCACTCAGGACTCAGGGAGTACACCCTTACCAGGTAAGCCTTGTTTCTTATTGTCCTTTTATTAAAATGCTCTCTTCATTTGGACTTTGTGTGTGTGCTTTTGTAAAGATTAGCAGGAGCCATTGCTTTTTAAATCTCAAGTAATATCCCTCCCAACCCAGTGTCTGTCTGCATTACCGTGTCATATATACATTTCATATTTTGACCAAAAGCTAATTAATAAAGAAAATTTAATATCACGATTATAGTGACCAAAATTTTACGGCTATCAGTATTATTGCGGTTCTGCTAACATGTTCTGAAAATGTTAGAAAACTACTGATGCATAAGCTGAAATCATTTAAACAAATTTTACATTAAAATCATAAATAAAATTAGCAGCACTTGGCTTATGCTAGTTTTGTTTGCATAAACGTTAAAATAACATAAATACCATATGTAAACACATGAAAACCACATCAAATGCACATTAAAATGCACATTAATCATCTCCAGAGTGCTGCCACCTGCCTTTTGCCATGACATAAGACAAACCCACATTGCACACTGTACCTGAGTACCTGCGTCTGGGAGACTCGCTAACTTTGGTTGTTGCTGGACAATATTTAATGTGTTTTTCAAAGCATGGTAATCAATCATTGTTTTAATTAAAATTTGAAATGGTAATACTAGCTGTTAGGAATCTTACAGTGGCTTACTGTGAAACTGGTAAGTATTTCAACCCGAGTAATTAATCATAACTTGTAATACTTGGGTGAGAACTCAGTGTGTTTTTCAGTGCTGCAAACACTGATGCTAATGTAGTAATTATTATTATTCATGTGTAACTCGAGCAGTTTTTGAAGTGCATGATACATGGAATCCTAAGTAGGCTTCTTTGGATTAAAAAGCAATTCAGTAACTTATCGCATAAGCAACCCTGGAATTTCCCAGAGTAATTTTCTTGTGCACCGTTAGCTGTTACTCTATTATCTAGTTTTCAGAAGGTGGATTGATGATTCCCCAATTAAACCGAAATAAATGTCCTTATACAGGAAGGAATTTTTTTTGTCGTGTGCATGACTTGGGCCTAAAACAGCCAACATCCCTACCCCTTACTCTAGCTGCAAAGTGCACAAATCAATGGCATGCCTTGCAGTTTGGAATCAGCAGCTCTGCTTAGCATCCTCACCAACTCTGCGAATCACTTTGAGTTTGCCTGCACACTCTACGGTGACGATCTCTGCAAAGTGGTGTGTGACCGTCATATTTTGCTTTGTGTACCAAGACTTCTGCTTGGCCAAATCCAGTCATAATTCTTGTACATACTTCACTGAGGTTTTGCCATCCCTTGACCTCTTGACGAGATGTCATGCTCATCCGGCTAACTCTAATGGAATGCTTTATGTTGTCTCGGACTGTCTTCTCATAAAATTTTCGCAAAGTTGGACATGTTTACCCCGCAGTAGGAAGTTTCTTTGGCTTGATCTTAGCTGAGTGACCGCTACGTCTTAGGATTGTAAAAACCACATCAATGGTTAAATTCGAAGGCATTTTTGCTTGCTGTGCAATTCAAATAATCAAACACAGGCACTCATATTTGGCATCTGTGGTGATTGGGGAGGAGGGGGGGGGATGGATTATGACTGACAACTAAGCTGTTCTCTTTCTGTGATGTCCTGGCGGTGCGGTAATGTCCTTCACTGCTCTAATCACCACATGTTCCTTGGTCTGAACGCCATGGGCAGATATGAATTTTATCATTGTGAATGGCTTGGCTGCACTGGGATGTAAGTTCTCAGGTTACATCCTGGAGACATTCCAATGGGCCGTGAATGTGCCTGGAAATGACCGGGTGGATTCTGGCCTTATTTATCCTGCCATGTACATTTTAACCAGGTCCTTGGTGCTTGTGGCTGGTTCTCATCATTTTGTTTTTGAATGTTTCAGGCGTGGTTAAAAAACCTGTCTAAATGGACATGAAGTTAGCGGCATGAAAGGTGTGAAGCAAGACTGGGTGGCTGTCAGAGATGCAGGCTCATTGAATCCAACAAAAAAATTCATGATCGCGACAGCCCTATCCATAACTTAAAATATTGGAACCTAAAACAGTTACCCCTGTGTACACTTCTAGCTCTAAAGACCTATTTTATTCATATTTATGGCACATGTCATAAAAGGTCAACTGAACAATGACTGATCCTGGAGCAAATTAAGAGTGGGAGGATGACTTTGGGGTGGCCTTAGGGGTTAATCGTTATTCTGCTTTCATTAAAGTGATGGATATAGACATCGATTTAATGCTCCATGGCATTATCTGGGTCATCTCTGTGTTCACTATATACTAGTGCCCTGTAATTTCTGTGTCCACCCCTTTTCCGGATCTGAGCTCTGTCGGATCATTTAAGGAAATGACTTTTGGGTTTTCGTTATGGGTGAGCAACAATTCAGGTGGACAGGAAAGGAATTTTAGTGGAGATGCACTCAAAAGCTGTCCCAAATACAGTGTTCTATTGGTATTTAGAATCAGCCACTTGCTGGCCTCCCATTGGCTGAAACTGTTGCTAGGATAACTTTGCACTGCAAGGATATATAGGGTAGATTGTGTACTTAAACATTCAGGAAGATCATGCTTAAATCATGTGAATATTTTTTTCTAAACACCACATGACCCTAAATTCAAATCAATGAATCACCAAAAGCTTATTTTTGATATTTGAATTAATTTTTACTGAGTGGATTAGATTAAATTTAATGCTAAATGTTTTGTTGAAATCTGTTAAATTATTTAAATTGGACTGTATGTATTTATACATACATTTTCTCCCACATTTGTGAAAATGTATGTATATTTATCCTGTTTGTGAAGTTTTTCTCTTTGGGGGGGTTGCTTTTCTCAGCCCGTGATCATTTGTGCTCATCGAAAGCATGCTCGCTTGTCAGGAACTAGCCAGGCTCATGTTTGTAATACCCATACATCCATGTATATCCATATATCATGTGTTATCCGGAAGGTGTATGCCATCTGCCGAATGAAGTGGAAGGGGAGTGCACCTTCCCTTCCATTTAGACCGTGTCCATGTTTGATTTCTGTGATAGATGTGCAGAACAAAGATGTGGGATATGATAGTTGAGTTTGTCATTTACATATAGTTTACCAACTCACTTAATTTAGATTGTGTAAAGGTCTTCCTGGTGTTCTGACTTTCTTGGATTCTCTTGTTTTATTATTATATAAGATAGATCTTCATTGTCAATATTACAAGAACAGTGGAAACAGTTTAGCAGCTAAGTTAAAGTAATAAATAAGAAATAAGAACAACACACAAAAAGAAACAGCCGTCCTATTACAGTGTGAGTGTCTGAGTACAATCTGTACAATGTCAGTCTGAGGTAGTGTGTGCTTAATGACCTGCCCTAAGCATAGAATTGCATAGAAGACAGTCATATCGCACATTTTGTGGCTGTAGTCAGATTTCTGTCTTTTCCTTGCACTGCTTTCAGAAGCTAGTTGAAGGAGGCAGTTCTTTTTTGTTCATTTCTCCATGCCTAGTGATATCAGCTTCAGTAAGCTTCTTACAAGCTGTAATGGGGGAGATGACCCCATCTAGGGCTCCCCCAGTGGCTGGCTGGAGAAATGCCCCTCTTTTTACCAAGCAAATATTTCTTTGTTCTCATCTCGATAAGGGATGGGAATTGAGAATTTGAGTCCATTGCAATGAGCCTGGAACATTGGTGTGACTCGCAATTGGTGGCAGGAATAAGCATCCCACTGTGTACTGTGTGTATTTGCTAGCTATGTTGTAGTATGCGGTGTCATTTATTGTTCCTATTATGTATTGTAGTCAGGCAACTGAGTAGTAAAATATTTGAGGTACATGTCTGTTTGCTACAGAATAATATTAAGCTAAAATGACAGTAAAAAATCTGAATTTGCAGGGTACTCATTCTGTTAGATTAAGGGGAAAGTTATACACAGTGAGCTGCTCCTGCCCTGGGAGGTGCCCTTTCTGTCAAGTGTGTTTCCTCTGGGTTCCCAACACTGATTGGATGGGTGTTTGAAAATGGGTCGATTATTTAGCAATACTCTTCATTTCTGTGGACGGATTTCTGTGGTAGAGGATGGAGGGAGCGTTGAGCAGATAAACTGAAGCTGGCACTCTCGGATGGAGAGAACATCCAGGAGAGCTCTGCCATGCTTGGTCTGCTGATGATTGTGTGTTTTGAGGGCCTCCATGGTGTTTCTAGACGCAGAGACATGTGGGGAGATCCGCTCAAGCTTTAATCGGCTTAATTGCTTCTAAAGAGAGGAGCCATGCGAGAGACTAGCCAGCAGAAGGAATAGAAAATCCAATTAAAGGTTGCACTGTAGCCTCGGTGCCAGCTGGGAGAAGCCTTGCGTTTTGTGTTGGTACATCTACCTTTCTTGAATGCTTTGGTGCATTGTTCCAATTGGCACCTTTTAATCTGTGGAATCTGTAGGATGATTTAAAGTGCTTGGGGGGCCTCTTGGATTTTTATTTTTGTGACTGGATGCTGCAGAAGCATCTGGACAGTTCGCAAGGGCGAATTAATGATCCTCCACCAAAGTGACAGCGTAACTGGATGAGTTTTGAATAGCCGGTTCCTTCTGCCCTCCCTTGCAGTTGTAATGCGCTCAGTCTATTTTTAGGGATATGTATGGTTTGTGGATGGACCCTCCCCCTATAAACTATACTCATAAATTGCTGCGCAGCTACAGAAACATTCTTTACAGAATAGGGATGAACTAGATTCTCTCTAGTCACACTTATATAATTGTTTTTATTCTTCAAAGTAAATTGATTTTGTACAGACCAACAGTACTTGTACTTATGCTATCTTACCGTGTCTTGAGTTTAACTGATATCTAACCATACTAAGTATGCATACTAAATATGTCTAGGCGTACTGTGTCTTTCCCTCTCTAGAACTTATAGGAGGTCACCAGCTGTCAGTAAATGCAGATTATGATGTCAGGGGCACATCGGTGAAAGGCATCACAGTAGTGGGGTGAGAAGTGTAGGTTATTTAGTATGTTGTATGTGAAAGGCCGTGTAATACAAAACTTTAAAAGGCTACTGTCTGCATTTAGTAAGTTTCACAAAAGCTTTTGAGGAGCCTAGTAACTGAATGTGGGCCAGGGCTGGGTCAGAATTGTGCGATGAACAGCATAATCTAACTTTTGATTACCTCTTTAGTGGCTGGGAATTGCATACTGAGGATGGGGTTAATGAGCAGACCTGTGAGAACTGGATGAACAGAAGTCTGGGTTGTGCACCTTGTTGACTTTAATATGCACATTGGTTCTTGTGAAATGATTAGAAGCGGTGGTGGTTTGGAACCTAGTTCCTCATCCTGTCAAATGAGGTCAGAGGTCCAGTTCTCATGAGTGGGAATGCAGGCAGGAAAGCCCCACTGATACTTGAACGGGCCGTCTGATCTGGCCATCACAAAGGATCCCGACGTCCTCATTTTTCACTTGCTAAAGTGAATCAGGATAATTTTTCTTTAAATGTTGATTTGTTGGGAAAGCCATAAGAAAAAAAAAAACTCCATTTGAGTGTGTTCATCTGAAGAATGATGAGCCATTTCTCTTCCTACCATGCAGTCAGAATGGCAGTGAGAGAACTTCTGAACTGCCCGCCAGATGTTCTCTTGTCTTAACCAGGTCTTAGGCTCGTCTCATGTGCAATATTTAACGGGTTTGATGAGGCACAGCGTGGTTGATCTATTTAATTACCTGTGTGCGCAGCTTTCAGTTGACTTCACATTGAGATTTAAGATGTGATTTGTTAATGAGGTAAATGATTCATCGCTCACGTTGTCGAGCAAACGTCGCGTAATTGCATGGTGAAAAGCAATTACGTGTGAGGTCCCTGAAGCGACATATTTCTGGAAAGTGAATTGCCTGCAATTTAGCAAAATTTAATCCTCTCTTTAGTAGATGGGTAGCGATCATATTTTTAAGACGTTTCTTCTATTGCATTCCCCAGCAAGGATGACTGTTTTGGCTGGGGGGGGGGGGGGCCGGGCCCGGCGCGGGGCCCCCGGGGGGGCGGGGGGGGGGGGGGGGGGGGGGGGGGGGGGGGGGGGGGGGGGGTGCGGGGGCGTGGGGGGGGGGGGGGGGG
>JAODLD010000070.1:2550600-2563016 GCA_026781065.1 Mormyrops boulengeri | reverse complement strand
ACTGTCTCTCTTTACCAGCTGGTTGGTTGAAACAAAATCCTGGTCTGGATTTTTACTTTCTGGACCTGAAATTGCCACCTCTGCTGGTTAACGAGCTTGGCTCAGGGGTCTCCATCGTCGCAGGTCAGCGAGGCCCTGGTGGCTCAGCGGACTCAAAAACATGGCCCGTGGAGTTTGCTCTGCTCCTGTAATGCTGGACAGGCAACAAAACCGCCACATGGAGCTGTCGTGTGACAAGGCCCTCGGCACACTGCAGTCCATCACAGGCACAGCGCTCCGATACCCAGAGCCTTGTAAATAAACAGACGGGATGTTTACACATCTATGAATTCATAAATCGCATATTCCGTGACGAGCTGCTAAAATCAACGAACCTGTTATGCTATCTGTAGTATGTTTGCATAACGAATTAGTCTAAGGCTGGAAGAGCGACGACTGCAGCGGATCATGCTAGCCTTTTGTAATGATTTTAAGAAATAATAATTTTTACACCAAGGTGTTTCAGATGTCATTGTGGATGCACGAGTGGCTGGGACATTTAGGGTGAGTCAGGTGGCTTCAGAAAACAGGAACTGCTGTTGGTGATAGTCATGTTTGATCGAAAGTGATCACTCTGCAAGTAGATGCGCATATAAAGCTGGCTCGAAGGTTCGCTGGTTAAGCGCATTCGCACTTTGCCGCTTGATGGCACATGGCCGGCCTCTTCCCCATGCATCTCTTCATGCCACATGTCGGCAGTGGGATTCTGGTAGATGTACGCAGCCAGGGGATTTGACATTAAAATGCAGGGGTTTAAAAATAGCCACCATGCCTGTGCCCACGGTCACCTCAGCAGGGAGAGGAAGCGAAGTCGCAAAGGTGGGGGTGGGGAGCGTCTGGAGAATCCCTGCTCTTTTATATACGTATAATATGAATTTTATTTTTTTGGGTGTGGCTGTGGAGGACAATTTGAAGAGCACAGACATTGTACTTTAGCTCATGCCCCTCTCCAAAAACAAATGCACACGAAGGTCCAGAGAGTGGCTAATCTGGGCTCAGAAGGCTGTTAAAAAGACATAGTATTGCTGCTCTGACATTAGACATGGCGGTCCTAGGGGTGACAGATTCTCCCTCTGCTCTGCTGGTCCTATTTATCTTCCCAGCTGTGTGCCCTCCCCCCAGAGAAACACCTGTATCTCTTTGTCTGCAGTGCCCTTAAAGACAGCCGCTTCCCCCCGATGACGAGGGATGAGCTGCCACGCCTCTTCTGCTCAGTGTCTCTGCTCACAAACTTTGAGGACGTCGGCGATTACCTAGACTGGGAGGTAAGCGGGGCCGCCGGACGCCCACACACAGAGAACATGCTGGCGAGTGCCTCGTCCCGATGGGAGACCCATGGTGGGCAGTGCTGGTGACACGGCTGATGTGACACGTTTCCTATTGGTCACTTTACTGTCTCCCGTTGTGTTAAAGATGCTGGTGCTATTATTATGGATCCTGCACAATATTACTTGAGCAGGAAAGATGGTGTCAAAAGGGCACAGCCCATTTTCTTTCATCGTTTCTACACACCCCAACGTTACTGCAAGACAGCCATCTACCTGCTTGGTATTTCTGTTTATCTGCTTATGGGTGAATACATTTGTCAACTGGGCTCTCACAGGAATAAGCTTGAGACCACGCTGCTTTCTGCCTGTCAGGATGAGGCGTCAAGGATTTTCATGTTGCGACTTCGGGTCTTAGGAAGTCGTCGTGCTTTTTAATTTTGGTAATCAACTCAGCATAAAGAGGAACAGAGTTTGTTTGTGCCCCAATATGAGGAAGGTTGAAGCTGTATGTTCTGATGGAAGGGTCTCCTTTGTCTTTAACATGAAGCACGAGTGTGTGTGTGTGTTTTTGGGGGGGGGGGGGGGTTCCACATGGCCCCCTAGACTCTGTGAAGGGTGACCGCTGAGTAGTTGTGCATCTCCTGAGAGGCCAGGATGTTGGACAAAAAGTCAGATCACCACTGTCTTAGACAAAACTACTGCATGGAAGAGCCTAGTTTTCAAAGTTGACTTCGGGTGCTGGGCGTAACTAAACCGAGCTGTTTGCGTCACCACCATCTGATTGGTCGAAATGCATGGAGATACCGGTGATTTCGGCATGTATCGCTGCATTCCCGATAACTCGGAACTTTAATTTCCAACCTCCTACTTAAAAAGACTACGATAGAGCAGCTGAATTGAATGGGTTCATAATGCAAATTTTACGCAATAAATGCTAATCCTGATAGCATTTCATGTCAACATAAAACAGTGATTCTCACAGGTGTGCTAGCAGAAATTAGCACCTAGTAAATCATGATGTACACCATGTGAACAGTAAATAAGCATCTCTTCTGTTTTACGTTACTGTCTCTCTCTAAAGCCAGCAAAGCCTTTACGGAGCCGACCCTTCTGCAGTGGAAAATCGAAGCGGGCTGGAACCACACTGTAAATGGTGTTTCTTCGTGATATGGGTTGGTTCCTGTATGCCAGTGGAAGAATGCCATAAATTACATTAAAGCCACCCCAAGACTAGCTTGGTTTAACTGCACTGCACAGGCTTCATATGTTAATGAATTTTTTCATAGCATACACATTGGCATACTTAACAATATAGCCTTATGTGTAAGTATCAGCTATGGCTGCCATCGAGATCAAGTTTCTGATTTCTGCCAAAACACTCTCTTTACCCCAGTGGTGGTCTGCTCAGAATTAATAGGCTTAATTATATCTTGGGAGGCTTTTGAAATCTGTCATTGTACAGTAAAACATAGGGGTATTTTCCCAGACATTAATACCAGGAATTAGAAGAGTAACTTAATTAACTTAATTAAAAACCCCATCCCTTAAAAAGGGTAGACGAAGTACTGTGGTTCCTTGATAAGTATCCTACTGCCAAGGCTCATTTTGACCCTTGTCCTTCTGCCCAAATTAATGCTGTCGACAAGAAATACTAATGTTACTGATATTAATAGCAGCTAAATAGTTTGTGGCTGGCATATTGTCTTCGGTCAAGGCCATCAGTATAGTTAAGTGGATTACATTGAGCTTAAATGTCTCTTAATGGTTACCACAGGTTGTGTTCCCAGAATTTTTGTTTGGCTTTATGTAAATGTGTTGTGGAGCGTTTCTGGCTCCACCCTGTAGCGTTGTACCCACACGGTCAGCTTTATGTGAGATGCCCTCCTATGTATTGCACACTGCCTAGCTGAAAAGCCAAGGTGAATTCACTACTGAGATGACTCTCAAAAGCCTGTAGAGGGTGGGCATCCTGGTGGCCACCGATTGTAAGTTTGCTCCACTTCCTGTTAAACGGGCGGTGATTTGATAGCGTTCTCTAATATCTGGTCTCTAGTTTCAGGACCACCTGTGTGCAAGTTTATTTTATTTTTTAAAAATACAACATGTAAAGATAGCAGTACACACAGTATAACAGAACTCGGTGAAAGAAGGATATGATTTGTAGATTATTTCCTGGGCCTATACCAATGGTCAGTAAGTTTGTCAGGTTCCGTCCTTGGCTTTCCAAGCTTTTTCTTTGTTCTTGTGTCACCCTCGCTGTCTTTCTGGAGGGTTCTGTCTGCCTTGTTTCAGCGCAAGGCTGCATCTCCTTAGCCATGGCGAGGTTCAGACTAAAGTAACTCAATTATTCTGATGGACCCAGACTACGTTCCTGAAAGACTACAGTGCGGTCTGCTCTGTCTGCTGTACACCAGCCCACATCCCCAGACTTATTGCACTCCCCTGCATTGCTGACACCTGAGAGGTAAAATTGAGGCTAAGATGGACCTTGATTATCGAAACGTGCTGTCGGTTCCCCTCGGGGTCTCAGTGACCCCAAAAGGACCATTATGTTTTCATAAAGCGGTGTGAAGTTAGGCATCCGACTCCGAGGGTGTCTTGGTACCTCAGGTGCTTTTCTCACTGTACATGTTTAGCGAATACAACAAAATTTAATCTTTGTGTATCCCATCTCGTCTTCATGGAACGCGCTTGTATAGGTGAGAGCAAAGCTTGGGGTCAGAGTGTGGGGTCAGCCATTTATTCTGGGCCCCTGAAACGGTTTTGCCTAAGAACCTGGTGATGCTTGGTGCCCCTTTTCCAGAAGGTCGCCGGTTGGAATCCCATGGCTGACAGATTGTTGACATCCTGAAACACCGAGAAGGATGTAATTCCTTTGAGACTGTCTCTGCTTCACCTTCTCGAGGCCTCAATGAAGTGAATCTCTGTAGTTCGGCCCCCCTTGATCCCATGACAAGCCCGAGCCCATCCGTGCCTGTCCATAGTCTCTCCACCCTTTGATCCTGTCAGTGAATTTCTGAGATTATTTCACAGCCGGATGCCCTGCCAGTTATGCTTGAGAACCTGCAAAGTGTGAAGTAAACAGTTTGAAGAAGAAAAAAAAAATCAGCATTGAGTTGGGTGTGTTTAATCACATTTTTCAGCACCCGTTGATTTGCGCTCAGCTGGTTTCGGTGAGGCTAGCTGCCCGTTCCTGTTCCCCAGCCGGTTGGGGTTGGGCACGCAGCCACTGCAGCGGTTCCTCAGAGACCCGCATGGGCGTCACCCAGGCTTAGCGCTGGCTTAGTGCTTTGATGTTTCCAGCGGGAGTGCCTGTCCATGGTGCAGGCCAGCGGCTTGTCCCTCAGACAGCAGCAGAGGGTCAGGAACACGGCTGATCTCCATCCTTGGTGGCTGGGTGGGGATGTTTGCATGTTATTAAAAAAAAAAAAAGAGAGGAAAAAGGATAAGTACTTCATTTTGTGTGTGTGTGTGTGTGTGTGTGTACGTACGTACTGTGTAGGGGTTAGGGTTGCCATAGTCAGAATTGGAGTTATGCCCATAGAAATGGATGGAGAGTCCGCACAAAAATATGTAACATGGACTGTATGTGCGTGTGGATGCAGTTGGCTTATGCTGCGTGTTAGAGCGTCACTGGATCCTGAACTGTTCTCCTGTACACTGAGACCTGTCACATATTTGCTGCAGTCTCAGCTCCTCTAAATGCAGAACTAGGAATAATCGACGAACCCACTGCAGACTGCCCCATGTGCCCGGCGCCCGCTGCCTGTCCTGATGTCGACTGTCCCCGTTTCTGTGACGACACGTGTGTTTTAAAATAGTCAGGCTAGCAGCGCGGTCTGTGCGCATCTCTGCGTTTTTAATTTGCAGCTTGAGTATTTCCACTATCATTTGGCTATGATTTCAGACTCCATTTTCCAAATGTGTGTCTTTAGTGAATATGAATAGAAATTTAATAAAATTGAAATGTGCTTTTGTTCTAGGATTGCAGCTAATGTTGTGGTTGTAGGCTGTCACACTGACTGTTTTTTGAATGATTTGAAGATTCTCCTGGTATTAGAATCTAATGATGGGATTGAAATAAGCTGGTGTTGAGGTATTGATGGCTCCCTCGCTGTCCTAGCGGCCGGATCAGCTGTTCAGGCTGTGTGGAATGTGAAAGCATTGCATTAGCAGGATTTGATTCTAGGTGAGCTGCCTGCAGGTACCGATCCGGGGGCCGTGCATTTTCTGCTCTGTGTGTTCGCCGCAACGCTGGCCTCATTTGAAACCCCGTGGAATTCATTTTGCGTGGTTGAATGAAAGTTTGCCTTTCGGGGGGTCGCTTTCATCATAAACAGTACAGAGAAGTCTCCCGAGGAGGGTGGTACTTCTGGGGTGAAAATGACATGCTATGTGCAAAGTAAAACACTCGACTCACCCAGATGTGCTTTCAAGTGGTGCTTTTGAAAGTGCAATTCTATGTTACGCACTGTATTAACAAGGAAAGTATTTGTAAGACGCTGAGTTTGTGCGGCATCCTGCTAATTGACGACCTTGTAAAGTAAACCGTTCTGTTTACGTCAAGTATGTTGTGGAAACCCTCAGTAATCCTCATGAAATTGAAGGTGAACTGTCAGATTTTCCGTCTCTGGCAGCTTGGCCTTTGGCCCAGTTAAATGCTACTCCCCTCTCTCCCACAGGTGGGTGTACATGGCATTAGGATAGAATTTTTCAATGAAAAAGGATCAAAGCGTACCGCCACCTACCTGCCAGAAGTTGCAAAAGAGCAAGGTAAGCGGGGGGGGGGGGGACCACTCCGAGCAACGCCTTCCCCAAAACGTGCTCTGGTTTCGAGCTGTAGCCTGGAGTCTCACCTGTGCTTTCTGCCTACAGGATGGGACCACATTCAGACCATAGATTCCTTACTACGAAAGGGAGGTTACAAAGCTCCCATCACAAACGACTTCAGGAAGACCATTAAATTGACCAGGTGAGAGGGCCCCAAACATGCAGATCGTGGCGTGGCTGGCCGAGCTCCACTCGCTGAGCGTGTGCAACGCTATCTGGAGGGTGGCGGCACCAGCCCAGGAGGTCTCATTATGGGGTGTGTGTGTGTCGCTTTTCTTTTTTCTGCCTTCACTCCCTTAAGCTTTTAATCACACAACCGTTGTTCCACTGCTAGAAGCTGCACACCCAATTGTCATTTGTTTTCTTAATTTAATTTAATTTTTTTTTTTACTAACCTGTTCCCTCATGTTAGATATTTCCTGGGAATACAAAACAAATTAAACTGTGCAATTAACTCCTGCAAACTTCATGTGAATTTGCTGGGTTCCTCTGTGGTGCTCTAAACTCTGCCTCTGAACTTGCATAGCTACCACAACAGTGGGTATACTGAGCCTCTCAATGAAGCACCTGCCTTTGTTTGCTGCCCTCTGCTGGTGTGGAGGCATATTTGTTATGTGCTGATTCTGTCTTCCCTGCTGAGAAATTGCTCAATTTGTATATGCATGGCACTTTGCCCCTGCAGTGCTGGGCTCATCCCTCAGTCACACACCTCAGCTTGAATTCGTCCAACTAGCAGCCGCCAGGGGCTTTTGGGATATGTCACACACACATGCAGAATTCGGAGGCCTGAGCATTTGTTGATGCTAGGATCATCTGACCTTTAAGGTGTCTCCGGTTGGTTAAAGCCCTCTATTTTTATGAGTTGTATGTTTGCTCAGATTAGTTTTTAAATTGAGTTTTTTTTGTATAAATTGATACTGAAATGTATTTTCCATGCATTTTTTTTTACCACTTTATGTTCAAGTGCTTAAATTCACACCACAAGCTGGCAATAATGCATCAGTGGTTGAAGGTGGTTGAGGGCCTAAGTGTACAGTCTCAAGTCATGCTGTGTGTTCTGCGATGTGCCCAATTATTAAGGTCTTTGCTAAACAGAGAATGTACCGTGCTGTTGTACCCTAGGAAAAGGCACCTAAACCAAATTGTTTAGGTCAAAAAAGTATTGTAGCTGCACTATCGTGAAACAGGAATTGGGTCACTTTGAGTGAAAGTCTCTAGCAAGAAACGGCCAACTTTAATGAAATGGTAATTCCATTCTGATAGAGGCACTGTGGCACGGTAGTCGTTTAGATAGCCTTGTTTTACAGTTGGCTGCCCTTCTCGCTGTCTGCGATTAGCCATTTTGGGTACATTCGTCTCCTGCTGCTGGGTAAAGTACCTGAGCGGAGGCTCTCTCAAGGTTTCCATGTGGCTGGGAAGACCGGGTTTCGCTCAACGCTGTCACACGTGGATCTCGGCTACCAGTAGAGTCCAGAAAAGCTTCTTGGCATTTACAGACACGTAACCGTTCAAGCAATGAGACAATGGTTATCTGCGCTCAAAACATTGGTTTCATGTCAGGTTTGTTTTTCCGGAGTAGTCTCTTTGTACGAATCCTCAGGTTTGGCAGCAGCTGAGGTCACTGGTTCCCCATTGTCACCAACCATGCAACCCCCATCCCCCTTTCTGCCCCGCAGGTATTGTAGCGAGAAGATGACGATGAGCTACGCCGATTACATCACCCACCGCCAGCATCACCACTACCAGAACGGCATCGGGCACCCTCTGCCCCCTTACAACCATTATTCCTGACACCGAGCCGCATGACCAGTCACTGGACCTCTCCGCGGACCTCTTCCCAGGAGAACCCGCCCCTTCTTGGTCTAGCTATCTCTACTACTGTACCATTTTATGATGATAGCTTCCGTTGCCATGCTTGGCCGTCTGTCTGCGCCAGGGTGGCAACGGGTGGCTGCCGCGCTTTTTTTTTTTTCTTTTTTTTTTTTTCCTTTTCTTTTTTCTTTTTTTTTGTGTGAGAGCAAAAATAACATTTTTTTTCCTTTAATCTTTTTCTCTTAAGTTGGTTTTTGCAGCATTTATATATATATACATGTTAACCCCATTTTTTTTTTTTAAATATACTGATTTTAATTTTCCAAAAATCCTAATCAGGTTTTTTATCTGTGGATGGAAGGAAGTCAGTTTTGATGGGATAATCATTAATGGTTTTCTTTTAGTTTATGTATACTAGGCTTGGTAATGCAATTAAATAGGGAACTTGTTTCTTTTTATTTAAAATCATTTATTATTAGCCAGGTATGTGTATCTTAATGGAGACCCACGGGTCTGAAGGTCTGTGTTCTTTTTGCGTGAGCTATTGGCTGTTGGTGTGGTTTCGTGAATCGTGGCTAGATTAGTCTTGATGTAGGTTCTTGTATAACCTTGAGTGTGGTTGTGGTCCTATATGGTAGACTTTGGTTAGACCCATTACTTTTAAAGCCAACAATCATTAATATTTTTTTCTCTGTGTGATTATAGGCCAGTTCATAATTAGGGAACAGACCAACGAAATCGCAGGATTGATTAGTGACTGGATAACACCAATATTTTTTTTTTGTGGCACCAAAAATGGTCGAACTTCCACTGCTTTCCAAATTACTGTTCACAATAGAATTAAGTCAGCTCAGGTCAGTGATTATTATTATTATTTTAAATCATCTGTGATGAATGACGTAACAAGCTTATTCGGCTTGAACGTCATCTTGTCGGTGGAAGTTGATTTATTCTTTCCTAACCTTTCTTTTACCGACTTTCTTCTGTACCAGCAGATTTAGTGCTGTCCTCCAGGGCAGAAGGCTCGATGCTAGCTGGACATGTTGGGTGGAATGAGCTCTTGGTAGGATATGACAGCTCTCCTCAGAAGATGGTGTGATCACTGTGCTTTTCTAAGGTCTCCTTTGCAAACCTTAAACCTGTTACTTGGAGAGAAAAGTGGAAACAGGAAGACTAGGTGTGCTTCAGCAGGAACAAGGTTAGACCCTCTAAAGCCATATTTTCTTCTGATGCATGGTTTGCTCTAGCCGTGGTTTGTAGCTGGCTCAGGTGCTTCTCCTGTGTTTTCTCCTTGGCAGGGCTGGGTGTAGCTTTTTATTTATATTTCTTGTCCATCAAATGGTTGTTTTTGGGGGCTACTACCCAGCCGCCTGCCGTGGATCTGTCATGTTTTCTGTGTATTGTTCGGGGGCTTGACATAGGCCTTTAGGCGGCCTGTGAGCTCTAATTGAGCACGAGTCACATACACACCCAACACTTGATGGGTGATCCATCTGAAACAGTATGTAGCTTGCATAGCTGCAGAGGTCCAGTGCAAGTGAACCTTTGGGACACTCGGGAGTAAGCATTCACAAATGCTAAGTCTCCAGGCAGCAGCTACACAATCGATTTATGGGCTGTGATGGACGCAGGAGTTTGGAGTCGTGACTCGAGCCTCTGCTAGTTGTACAGTGGCCAGGCAGATGGCCGTATGTCTTCAACATGTTTAGGGCAATTGGTTTTACCCCACTCTTGTGTGTTGCTTTTAGTCTGTTTCAAGCAGGTGGGAGTTGCAGCAGAAAGAACTGGGTGGGTAAGTGGTCTTTGGAAACATTCGAGAAGCAGGCCTTGTTTTTAGAGCAGGTAACAGGCTTCTTGTCGGTTTTCTTGAGTTTGGAACTTTTTTTCCTCAAGGTATATGGAACCGTATGGCACGAGTTTCCTATTTACGTTTGTAGACTCGTCTCAAGAAAATACTCTATTGTTGAATGTCTAAAGAAGGCTTACGCACTCTGTTCTAAGAGAATGTACATGTTGTTTTATCCTTTGGTGAAATGTAAAGGGCTTTGGGATTCCATCCACAGAAACCCTACAGTTTCCCCAGAAACGAAAGAAAAAGACCCTTTTTCCAGTTGTGTTGCCGGCTACCAGTAAGTTAATGCCATCGGTGCTCTGTCGTTTCATCCTCCAGCCAGAACGATGAAAGATTCGTTTTTTTCCCGAGCCGCCACACCTGAGCCCGGGAGTGTTATGGGGGGGGTTTATATCGGCACTGGCGGCCCACTTTTAAGGGGTCAGCCCTGACTTAGGGGTGAAAGTACAACAGCCCTCAGGGACCATGCTGGGTTAAACCTTGGATGTAGTGAATATGCTCCTCCTACCCTTTGGCTTCGTAGGCCAAAGTGGACGCCTGATCCTGCCGCATCCCTGCGGTTAACTGACTCACTGTGATGGGGCAGCTGTTACGCGCTCGTTCCTCAGTTCTGACGAGACACCAAAGGGCAGCTTACCGCACGGCACGTGGGATTTTCATCGTCTTAAGTGACAATCTCTGTGAATTTTAAGCTGTTTCTGAACGTGTCTCAAACGGTTAAGGGGGTGTGGATAAATCGGTGTCAGTCATGGTGACTGCAGCCCGGGCCTCTAATGAAACGGCACGACACCTTGGCATTCATTTCCTGGCTTTTTACCAACTACAGCACAAACTGAACATTTTCCGCTGCAAAACAGTCTATAGGCTTTTTCTCATATACGTTTATTTGTAACATACATGCGATTTTTCTTTTTTTTTTTTCTTTTTTTTTTTAATACAAACAATGAAATAAAATGGTGCTATCAGACCTCATGTTGGGGCGGTCACAGTCACATGACTGGTCATGCGGACACATTTATCATATCAGAATTATCCTTGATATATGCAGATCTGTTTTACAGGTGTTTCTTACTGTTGTAACATTGAAAATCAAAAACCTGCAGGTTTGAAAGGACATGGACAGCGAATATTCCCCCTCCCCTTGGCCTGGGGGGGAAAAGGGCGTAGCTTTTTGACCCCACTAGCTGTACAGTAGGTAGCAGCATCCAAGGTGTGCAACAACGCCTAGACCAGCCGTAACGCACAGTGGTGTCGGTCCCCCCCCATTCCTGTAAAACCCTCCGTCTGGAACGGCCTTTCGCTTCCCCTATGTCACTAGTGTGTTGGGGGGGGGTGCACGGCCCACGGTCTTTGTTCTGGCATTTTCTTTGGCTCATCTCTTAGGGTGGGGGAGGTGGGAGAACTGCGGTTGTGGTTTATGATGCTGGACGCAGAAATTACCTCCATCTGTAACGCCCCATGCGCGTCGGACAAAGGGGCCTCTGTTTCGGCAGCCGCACGCTGGTAGAGAGGCCCCAGTCTCCCAGCTGCATATCTCTCTCTCCCCTCCCTCCCCCAACTCGTTTCGACCCACATTCTAAAGAGTATGTGTCAAAAGTGTGAGACGTGGTTGCAAGGTATGAGCCACCCGACTGAATTTGGGAACGTTTGCCATTGGCTCACTGCCAGCCTCGTTTCCTTCCTCAAGTGGCCCGAACGATTCCCACAATCTTCTCCTCTGAGCCAATGGGCCACCATCTCGGCTCCTTGTTCCCGTTGCCAGGTCTTAGACGAGTGGGCCAAAGAAAAGTCTGTGACCCATAGGGGCTTTTCTGGGTCCATTTGGGGTTTGCAGAATCTGTGACATGCAGAACCAAGGACCAGTGGAAGCCCCCTCCCCCATCCCGTCTTCTGGCCAGAACACAGTTCAACAAAGCACAGGGAGTCCTGTTTAATCCGTATGCGTGTTCCATTGTACCACTGTTACATATTTCTACCTGTACAATGTACTCTCTGTTCCTTCCCCCAGAGGGCGGGGCCCATCACTGATGTCTGAAACTGGCACTGCTAAAACACAACAAACCCAAGGTGTTAAGTTGTCTGGAGTTTACCCCGATGCCGTTGAGTAGAATTCCTTGGAATCGCCGATATTGGGATTATTGTCATGTGCTAGATGCCATGCAAAGGTTATGTGGGTGTCCTCTAGGGGGGCCCAAAACAGTATTTAAGTAGGAATATGCAAACCAAAAACACAACACGCTCCCTTGACTGTGGGAGATGCCATATGATAACTGGATGCTGCTGATGATGGTATCGTTCGCCCCATGTGCTTGGGCGATGGTGCCGTACATGGCTCCGGTTTGCAGGTTCCTACCGCAGAGTTGATCTCCACCCATGTCTCTGCGCCACGTTTTGTTTAATACTTGAAGGATTGCGCTATGAAAGCCACGGTGTAATCCACCTCCGAATGCACTTTGGGAACATTGATTTACACTTGCATGGTCTCTAGCTTCCTGGTTACTACTCTATTGTGCTGGGGCAGTCTATTCGTGATGGGGCATTCCTGGGGGGGGGGGGGGGGGGGGGGGGGGGGGGGGGGGGGGGGGGGGGGGGGGGGGGGGGGGGGGGGGGGGGGG
>JAODLD010000070.1:2526767-2550500 GCA_026781065.1 Mormyrops boulengeri | reverse complement strand
GCCCCCCAACCGCCAGTATGGACCGAGATGGTGGACGTAACATCTTTCGGGAGCTCGTTTGGATTGGAAGACCTTAGACGTGTCACAATCATGCTTGCCCACTGTGGTTTCTCTGCTCCTTTGGTGCAGAATAGACCTAGGAATTCAGACGTCTGCCCACTGTGATAATGTGGGTCGAATTGCACCAGCTCCTAATTGTTCACACGAGACGCGTTTCTGATCCCGGCCTTCGGGGGTTGAGTCCTTGTATCCTTTTCACCTTCGTCTCCAGACCGTAGGCTCACGTTACCTTTGTGTGTTCGACCGAACCAAAGATGCCTCCAGCCATGTCTAAATGCTGCTCTTCAGGCCTACCTTCCTGTCCTTCCAAAAACGTCCCTGCAAGAGAATTTTTTTTCCCGTCGGTTTTAATTTTTAATTTTTTTTTTTAGAGCATTTTTTTGTACGAATTCTAACTTCGTTTTGCAACCTCTTCTTGTAAATGAATTTTCATTGTTGCTCCACTGAGATGCGTCGCTGGCTCTCAGAAGGCAAAGAAACTGGTTGCACAGTTTATTTTTAAAAATTTTTTGTTCTTGTCGGTGTTTTTCATTGTTATAATTTTTCAAGAAAACCCCATAGCGTGCCTCTTAGATTTATGGGTTTCTTAATGTGTTTTTTCCTAAAGACCAGCAGTGATACTTTATATAAAGATGCATTTATCCTTTTTTTTTTGTTTTTTTTTTTTTTTTTTTTTTTTTTTTTAAATTGTTTAAAAATTTGAGAGAAAAGCCTCTTTTCTTTACTCTGGACCCAGTAGCTGCACTGGTATACAATCGCACTGATAGTTATACAGAGAAATAAATGATAATAAATGAAATAAGAACTACAATAAACTTGTGTGTGGAAACTTTTTTAAGAAAACTTACTTTAAAAAAATGTATACAAAAAAAGGAAATGAGTTTTGTACATCGAGATTTGATTCTTTTCAACAACGAAATATTTTGGATCTAGTTTCTAAATTATTTTAGTGGTTTTCTACGTTAATGAAAATCGAATCGATGAGTTGGAATGTGTCATCGGTGGACTGCGAGGTCACATGCAATGGGCCCTGGGGGCGGGGCTGCCTGGTGTGGCCCCCCTTCCCACCCCCGTGTTTATTTCACATGAAATCGTTTCTTTCCTGCTTAGTAACTTGAAAATATTATTTGGAAAAAAAAAACAAAGCTGAAGAAATAGCCCTTTCTGTTAGATCTAGATCCTCTCCTTCCACATTGAATTGCTGTTAGTGTGATGAAACTTGAAACGGGCATTTTACTGATACTTTGGTTCCCAAAAAAAAAGAAACAAAATTTTAAAAATGTTAAAAAAAAAAATAAATAAATAAATGTGTGTGGGGGGGTGGGTTTGGGAGTCTATATAGAAGGGTTATCAGTGGGTATGTGAGCTCTGGCTGTGGCGATGGATATTGTAGTTTTAAACACTATTGTTATCTTTTAAAATCATTTATCCAATTGAAAAAAAAATAAACGTCCAACTGCAAAGATCTGTATGTGTGCTGCTGTTTTGTTCAACCACAGATATGGCTGTAATCTGTTTTGCAGTCGTTTTGAATTCCTTGAAGTAAAATCCCTTATTGAATAAGAAGCCTGCCTGGGTTAAGTTTAATGAGCAGTCGTAATACCCACTGTGTCAGCTTAAATAGCAAGTATTAGTCCTGCAAAAAAAAAATGACCAAAAATGTTGAGAAATTACTTTGCTCTTTCACAGAAACATGGCAAGATATCTGAAGATGTTTACAGCTGTTTATTGAAAATAGTTTTGTTGCGAGGTACTAATGAACAACACTGCAAATGTATGACAAAAACAGATGAAAACACTAGTTTTAAATCGGCACAGTACATTATAAAAGTTACCTTTTCCATTTTTCATATTGGTATGGTGGGGGTGGAATCCCCTGTCCTGTTCCCTGGCACGATGGCCACCCACCATCCATCTCCCTTATGCACCAGCGTGCCGTTTCCAGTGAGTCTCTGGAGGACTGGACTGTCCATTCAGGCGAAATATCGCCCCCACCTGGCTGGAGCCACGGCATGGTCCGTTACTGAGTCACATTATCGCATCAGTACAATTCACTACATTGGCTTTAACACTGAGGGCACAGATAAAAAGCAAATACAAAGCACACTTGTACAGCCTTTACTGGGGGGGGTCAACCCCATACAGTCTCAGCTAAGCTAGCAGAAGGCCTCTTGACATACATTAAAAATCTAAAAAAAGAAAAGAAAAGAAATCCCAGGGCACTATGGACACCCCGCCTGGGCCCTTTCCTCTAAGCATCATCCCAGTGTCTCGGACATCAGTCAGGGCTCTAAAAAGGCGCGTTGGAGATGTGGACCTCGATACGACCGAAACGTCACGACAGGAACGACACTGCGGGCTGGCGAACGCGGTACGAGCGGACGATGGCGGCAGCAGGACGAGCAGAGCGGCGTCTCGAACGGGAACGGGCCGGCTGCCGCTCAGTCGATCTTCTTGCCGCGCAGCCGGGCAGTGTCCAGCAGCTGCCGGAAGGCGGGGCCTCCGCTGTGGCAGAGCAAGGTCAGCGCCTTGCCGTGCACCAGCGTCAGCGCGGTCTGGTGACCTGTGGCCCACACCCGGTACCAGGGCCCATAGAAGGGGTCCGACACGGCAGGGCACAGCATGTTGTTCAGGTTGACCTCGGTCACCTGGAGGAATGTCGCAGAACACAAACATGAAAAAACTAATGGTTCTGGCACTTTCTATTATTGTTCTATTATTATTCTATTATTTCTATTATTATCTATTATTTCTGTTATGCTTTTTATTGGGTTCAATCACGGGCAGACGATTAGCGGCCTGCCCCAAATTGGGATTTAGATCACATCTCGCCTTAGTTTTATACAGCCATTAATACTATACAGACAGGCACTGAGGGCAGCATGTGTCTGATATTTCAACCTAGCCTTGTCATGTGACAATCATGTGAGTGAAAAAAGCAGGTGTGAATGGGGGGAAATTTCAAGTTTGAAACTTCATAGGCAGGGGCTACCAGTCACCCGCTAAATATTTAATTATAAAGCCAGAGAGACTCATCTCAGAGTTTAACACGGGAATTAGTCTGAGCCCTGCTGTAAAGAAAGGCCCCAAAGATACGTCGTCGTCAAACTGCATAGGCCTGATGGAGAAGGCGACTCTGGTCCGCACTCACCAGGCCCAGTCCCTGCAGGAAGACGAAGTGGTACAGGAAGAGGATACCGGTGGACAGCAGGGCCCACCACATGTTGACTAGGGGCTCGGGCTTGTAGATGCCTGGGAGATGGAACAATGGCAACGTGGTCAATGTCAAGGAAGCTTCACATCCTCAGAGTCTAGCCGCCTTGAACACGATCAAAATTTGCACCCTGATACCACAACACATCCCATCATAAAAGTTCAGCACGGGAGGATGACGACGGGTAAGTCTTACGTCTGGTGTATATTTCTGTGCTCGGCGTACACAAAACTTGCGCCGTAGCCTATGCTGTTACAAGCATTTACTTGTGCGCTATTGTGTCTGTGTTGCTCTGCAATGACATCACGAGAACGCTAGCTGATTGCGTATGGTGGAGTTAAGTTTCGCTAAAATTTTTTTCCTCTGTTATAAGAAACAAAACTTCTTTCAGATGCTGTTGATCTTTTGCCCTTTTTTTTTTCCCTCTTTTCTTTTCTTCCCTCCCCTTCACAGGTGCAGCAATTGGAGATTGTGTATTGTGCTTTCTACTTTGCTTATATCATTGTTTTCTTTTCTTTTGTTTCTTTTACTCCCCCCCCCCATCTGTCCGTCCTCTTCGGCCAGCTCAGCCACTACAATATTTTACATGTGCTAAAAATGAAAGAAATGAATAAAATAAAAAGAAAATCGATCAACATGAGGGGCCTATACAGAGTTTATAGGGCGCCTCATGGTAAAGCGAACATGTTTGGCACAGCACTGCATTCAGACCATGATTGTGCTGGCTAAAGCTGCCGGACAGGACAAAGGGGGGGAGAAACAACTTTTACAGTTTTAATGATTCTTCCTTTCGAAGATTAACTAGTATATGTGTAAAAATCAGTTTTAAAGTTTTACTGCTGCTGCTTTTCTGCACACTTTCCGAGCCAATCAAAATCATTTTTATCCTTCCTTTTTAAATCACTCATTGACGGGTTTGTGAGAAATGTATTTCTATAAATGGCACAATGTGTACGTGGCCAAAAAAAAAAATCACCTTATGACATCTGAAACCTTCCGGAATCAGGCAGCCATACTGTAAACAGCTGTGACCGTGGCAAAAACAGCAGGCTAGCAACGGGCTAGCAACGGGCTAGCAACAGGCTAGCAACAGGCTAGCAACGGGCTAGCAACGGGCTAGCAACGGGCTAGCAACGGGCTAGCAACGGGCTAAACACAACTTGTCCCACAATAAAATACCCCCAGCTGGAAACACAACAACAAAACATTTGCGTGGGAGGTAAGTGTGATGCTAACCAAGCGGACCAATCCGTTGTTGCACTCTGCGTCACCGTGATGTGTAGTTACATTTCTAGGGAGGTATGTGTCAGGATACACCGCAAGCTATGTCACAGGGATTGTGGATACATCCATACCTACGATATTGATTCAACACATAACTATATAAATCAGCCTTTAATCAATACCAGCAGGGGGAGCTTCTGTGCACGAAGAATAACAGAGTAGTACAATTTGAACACTAGATGGCAGCATTGCACCGCAAGCCATTGCCCGAAAACAACGCGCTAACATGCCATTTACCATTTTTGTAAGCATCACACATCAACACCTGACCAAAAAATACAGTAGACATATCAGGAAGCTGTAGTTTTATTACCGCTTACCTCCTTTTCTAAAAAGGTAGATCGGAACCAGGTAGAGCATGGAGTGCTGAATGTAATAGATCTCCTTTTCAAAGGGGAGCTGTAAGAAGACAGGACAGAAAATCACTCTAACTGCTGATATCATTACCGCCGCCCCCGACCTCCACAGAATGGCCAGCAGGCCATTATTATACTGGTTATTCAGACGACATGCGAGTCTCACCACTGCATTGCCAACAGCGGCCGACCACAGGAAATCATTGCGCACACTTGTTCCCAGCCAGGCTACAATTAACAGGAAATAACAGCATTCCAGGCCTTAACTGGCAGCCTAGGCAGAGGCCGCACCCCCACCTCACATTGACATCGTGATGATAAACCACAAATGGCATGAGCATTAGGAGCCAGGAAATGGGGGGGGGTGGGGGTGCGGCCAGTCAGGAAGCTCTGCGATGAGTTTACTCATCGCAAACATAATGTGAGGTCTTCGGAAGACACATCCCAGGGTGAATGAGGTGTAACTTGTAAAGGCACATGTACCCCTCAGGGAGGATTGGGGGGGGGGGGGGGTACAATATCCATATAAGGTGTCAGCCTTTGATTTGATTTGACAGAGACACAGCCTAAAGGCTGTCATAGATAATGCCTCTAACATCTATTACACATTACAATAGTGTTAAGATGAAGGGGACACAGACCAGACTGTCTCCCTAACAACGGTCACTTGTGAATGCTGGTCTCCTAGCAACTGAATGTTGTCGGCTGCAGCCTGGTAACGAGGCCTGGTTAGGCTGCAGCGTTTCCTGTGTGGCTCCGCCCGCAGGAGGTAATGACACGCGAGCTGTCGTGACGCGCCACTGAAACTCGGCTTGCGGTGTACGAGCTCCGTACGAGGGCCGAGGAAAAGCCAGGTCCGGCGACCGCCACACGGTGAAGTATACCAGCCGTTCGCTGCATGTCTGTGAAACCAACACTGCCCCCCCCCCAGTCTCCACCACACACAACAGCCTCAAATACACTGACACCACCCAACTAGCGAATCTGCCTTGGGGGAGGTGTTTAGTGGTAACACTTATGATTCACGAACAGGGTAGTGGTGGGCGTGTAAGGCGGGGAGTGCAGGCGTGTGAAGCGTGTCAGGGAACTGGGGGCGGCAAATTGGTGAGGAACACGACAGTACCAGCGTTCGACACGTTTTTCTTAAAAATCAATGAACTTATTAGATACGTAAATGAGGCCGTGTCTTGCGGCACTAGATAACGAACAGGCAGCCTCCACCCAAAGCTGCCGCTTTCCTAAATATCCCTTCCCGCCAACAGCAGGGCGCAAAAGTTAGTGGGACCAGGTCACGCTACGCCTGCAGGCTAAGAAAACCTCACTTCTTTCCTCATTTTTTCCGCACGGCAGCCTGGTGGCGTTACAGCCTCAGTGCAGAGCTGGCGGAGCGCACTGCTGCCCAGGAGATGGATAAACATTCGCACCGATGGTGCCAAGATACTTTCAGTTTCACACGGTGATGAGGGAGAATGTAAACAGGCCAAGGTAATGGGAAGTCAGCTGCTTCTCTCACCTGCAGCTGGCTTCCAATCCAACCGCTTAAAGTGACACCGTTATCCAAACCTCATTAATACTGGCCGGCCGGTCTCCACTCGGTGTCCCGACCCCCCCGCACAGCTGCATGCAGAGTTAGCAGATTTCTCCAACAGCTGTCGCATCAGAAATATCCACGCTCGGCGGTTCCCAGAACATGCCAGAACAACCGGAGGCACCTGTGAGCGAGCGCACGTGCACACGGCGGCCCAGGGTACACAGTTCTGATGTCGTAGTCGAAAGTGGCGTGCATTTTTGGGGGGACTCACCAGCCTCGTGTTGACGACAGGAAACAGCAGAGCCAGGAGGGCACCGTTGAGCATGTGAACTTGAAGCCTAGAGGGGACACATGGGAAAACGGCTCAGATCCCACAGGTGCTCTGAACATGAACTTAAGGTGTAAGATGTACAGAGGCCTGTGGGATTTTATGGTCTGCGTGCAAGATGCCCGGAGGCACTCTCATGTCAGGCACTCGCATCTATAACGTTGGGACACTTAAACCAACAAACAGACCGTGTGACTTCCTGGATTTCACTGGCCAGGATGTAAGTCGCAACAACCCTTCCTGTGCAGATTGGAGTCCTCTTACTCAAATTAATGTCTCAGTCGATGTTAACTCAATATATTCTGACTCTAAAACGCAGAAGACAAACGAGACAGACAGACGGAGACCTAAAAATGCAACATTTCCATTTGCGAAGCTTAGAGAAACTGAACTGAATAAGTAATATTTTGCCGTAATACCATCCAAGAGTTAGATACAGACAATTTGGCATTACAGCAAAGAGACTATGACACCCCAGTGACAAACAGGAAGAGAGAGAGGTGGTGACGTTTCAGCAGCATGCTGGAATTCCACACCTGGCTCTCCCATCCTGCGGGAGGTGCCACTAACTAACAAGGGTCTCTTGATCGCACAGTGCCTGGAGGGTCTGCTGGGAAAGTGAGTGATGGTCACATGGTGCACTTATGTGGTTCGCGAAGACAATGACTACATGTACACAACCCGTAGGCCATGACATAAGCCTACTTAAACGTAATCCGCTGTATTGAATTATACCAAAAAAAGGGAGGAATTCAAAACTTGTCGTCAATATCCCCTAAGGGTATTTTACAGAAGCTGACATCATAGCCTAACCAAGGGTATACTACTCTTTCATGTGAAGTACAAACCCAGTCAGACCCCATTCAGTCCCACAGAACACAGACAGGACTCTGGCCTAGCAAATCAAAATAATGCCAGAGAGGTGACAATCACCTTCCTTGCAGGCGGCCAACAGGAACAAACGCTAATCCTTTAGCCACTTTCAACAAGCGTTGAAATTTGTTACGAGACAATACATTGTTTGTCTGCATTACTGTGTTGGGAATATCTGGAGTTCGGGTGGCTTATTTATAGCATAACTATATTTGTCGTGATTACGGCACTCGACGGGGGAATGCTATGTGTGCGTCGTCCTGAAAAAGGGATGGAACCACGGAGCGCACGTCGGGATAAAGGGCTATTTTTAGAAGGCCGCCTCACGGCCTCTTAATGTCATGCATCGTGAGACAAGGACGCATCACGACACGCAGGTGGTGGCTGATTGGGACCCAACAGCGTCCACACCACAGCCCCAAATGGCGGGGGGAACTCACCTGAAGATAACCATGGCGGTCTTGCAGGGAGGACAGGCCAGGAGGAAGATCTGTGAATGGAGGGGGTAACACTGTTAGAAATCTCTCTCTCCCCCCCCCGACACACACACATGTTGGTGTACCTATCTAAATGGGGACCGTCCATTCATTTCTATGGGAAAAACCCTAATCCCAATCACGACACCCTTAACCTCTACCCATCCCTAACCTTAACCATAAGTAACCAACCCTAATGCAAGACTTTTTTGGCATTTTTACTTTTTTGATTGCATTCACAGATTTTTGTAAAACTGAGGTTATCCAAATGGGGACCTCAAAAGATGTCCCCAAAAGTAGGGAAATTTCAGGTTTTACTACACTTTTCGGACAATTTGGTCCTCAAATGTATGCAAACGCACACACACACACACACACACACACAACCTACAACCCTGATCTCACAGACAGCTGCTCCCCCACAAACGAAGGCATCCCGTGATAGAATAAATAAACTGATTTATAACCCTCATTCCAGGTGGTGACCTCACGCCATCACACGCCGGGGCAGCGAGACCCAGATGTGCTCAGCCTCACGGCACCAAAACCACAGGGTGCGAGTCCCAAACATTCACGGCTGCAGCCAGCCTTCGAACTGCGAGCGACACACGTGAAGCGGGAAACTCTGTATAAGGGAGAGAGACATCTACAGTACTGGGAGGAATTCTGACGATTCAGAAAAGGAAAGTAGCTGAGCAGAACTAGCTGATAACGATGCTGGACCCTTTAAATCGCGATACGACATTAAGAGAGACATCAAGAAGCAAAGAGCGATGTAAATATTCAGCTGTGTACGGCGGTTTGCCAAGAAAGATACGGACAGGATTCCACAGAAACCTACATAAGGACATGTAAAATTCAAGGCATGACAGATAAGATGCAAGATGGGATGCTGGGAAGTTAGCATTAGATATTATAGCAACTCTGTTAAGCTGCAAATGTTGCACCATCCCGTAGAACATGATTAACAACCCCTACATTGATTCTGTGATGATACATTACCAGTCAAAGTTTTTGCAAATGATGAGATTTTCTATATTTGCAGGTTACTCATTTAACATTTACTAAAAATATCAATTTTGCTAACAAATAAATTTACAGTATGCTCACCACTTGAATACCTTTATTAGCAAGAAAATGCCGTCTATTTGATTCATCAAAGTAACCTCCTCTAGCAGTTGTAACAGCAGGGAAATTTTGAGGCATTCTTTCTACAAGGGACATTAAATACTGCTCTGTTTCATGGGATGAAACAGGTAAGTAGTGCACTTAGCCTAGAATTTGATTACGCCATCATCACAGAACCACTTAACAGGATGTCAGACATCCACTGTTACATACTCTTTCCATGTTATAAAGGAAACTTGTTTACATTGACTTACATTTTCATTTATAGTTTTTCACTCAACTTTCCAGTGCTTAACAAGAATAAAAAATACTGGAACTACTAAAATTTAAAACAGGCCAAATTTAATTAATAGCCTTTAACTTCCAAGGATGAATCAGTATCTTCAATAAAGTTCTTGCTCAATTCAGCTCCCAGCTGCATGAAATGTGCATTTTTTGTGTAAAGTGAGCAATTCAGTTTTTCATATACAGTCATGCGCTGCATTATGGTGTTTCAGTCAATGGCGAATTGCATATACGATGGTGGGTCATGGGTTGAAAATGTCCAATATTTGGTTCCCATGTTTTTGTGAAACGCCTCTCTCTATGTCGCAGGGCAGATACCAGGAAGAAAGATTTACAATCTACCGCAGGTCTAGCACGTGAAAGCCTCTTTTATTATGTGTTTACAACTCGTGACGCAAATGCAAAAACTATTCAAGACACAAATAAAGCTTTCTACTTCGCTTTAATTTACCCCAGTTGAAACTGGAGCAGGAAATATTGTATACTGTATAACGAAAGTAAACGATGCCCAACAATGAAATTATGGAGTTTAATAATAACGATAACCATCATAATCACAAAAGAATTAAGTATGGCCACACAGAAGATACGGTCCTGTTAAATAATAACACTAATATTTACAAGTACAGAAGTGTGCAATCTGTGTAACAAGAAATCAGAGGAAGGTTGAGTGAGAAGAAAATAACTGATAATCAAGCACATGGCCAGGCCTGCAACTCCTAAGTTATTGGTGATCTCGCCGTACTTCCAGCAACAATGCACATGCGAATGGGATCGTCTGAAACGGCTCAGGATGAAGTTGCATGTTTACTTCAAGCTGAAATCCCTGCATAGCAGCACCACCGGGTACAGTCCAGCTCAGTCTTAATTATCGGCAGGACTGGCACACAGTGTCTAATTAAGCACAAGCACTGTTCCACTGGGAACGACGGTCAGTCATTTTTTTTCTCCTGGAAAGGTCCCCCAAGTGACTGCGACGGGAACAGCGTCGGTGCTGATGCAGCAGGGCAGAGATGCAGCCACTGTGGCAGGTGCCGCAGAGGAGAGCGGCCGGTATAGGAGCAGGTTACTCAGGAACCAGGTCACGCCCACAAACATCAGGACTGCATCCCTCACCGACACCATCCCATAACAGCCTTGCATCTTTTGGGACAATTTCCTGATATAAGGAACTACACCCAGACTTCGAGCTCTCTTTGGGTGCGTATGACTAAAAACAAATTCAAGATAAGCCTTCCGGAACAATCTCCCCTTCCCTCAGAATATTCTGGGGAAAAAAAGCAGCACGATGTCACTTCCTCTGTGCCCCGACCTCAGCAGAGAGACTGCTGCAGGAAGGGATCTGTGCGAGTGACTTTGGCGTCCTGTCCTTTGGGACGTAGACAGAGAGGGACCTACATCATCAATGGTCTGCAAGAAAAGAGCTCAGCCTTCATCCATCAGAGGAAGAGGAGGGTGGGAGATTTACTGGGTCAGTAAATTCGGCTGTTCGTCGCAGTAAGGAATGTCAACAAATGCAAACTGACACACCTCAAACCACAGGGCATGCACTACACTCTGTGTAAACAGAGGTGACCTTTCTCCGTGGAAATTAGATACAAGCAACCAGCAGGCTGGCTTGACTATGATATTGATCAGCACGTCGTCACTATTAGCACAGAGGAATTCAGCTTAGATCTGAAGGATACGGACCTGCACGACTGCCTCATGCCGAATGTAACATGAACCAGGATGCTTGATTAAACCCAGAGACGTTTCAAAAAGCTCATTTTTAAAAGTGTTGGGCATTTGAAAGGAGAGATTGTGACGGTGCTAGAATAAGCGCCCTTTAAAGAAACTGGACCACGACGATCGATTCAGCAAAGCCTTTCCTTAAACCCCAAAATGCAACCAGAAATAAACATTTTAGGGGCAAAAATTAGAAATCAGGACAAAAAAAAAACTTGTGCCAACACTAATGGTCTCCTAGATGGGGGAGTATTTTAGCTGGAAAGTCTGCTGGTTCTGCAGCAAGGTCAGGGCTGGTCCAGATTCTCCCAGAGGGACTCGGCTGCAGTGAAGGATCAACGGGGCAAAGACGGCCTAGCAGAGGAAGATGGGCCACCTCAGGTTGGGCAGCAGACCTTCAAGATAGTATGGTGGTCTCCAGTTACACATTATCAACAACACCGCAAACTCACAGTGCTGTTAATAAACACAGAAAAATGAAAATAGAATCTACATCACGGCTGGTTAGCTCAGTTGGATAGAATCGGGTGCAAATGATGCCAAGGGCATGGGTTTGAGCCCTGAATGGGTCAACTGCTTCTCTGACAATTCCCTCCTGGGATCAACAAAGTCTCATCTAATCTTCACTTCGGATGATTGTTAATTCTGCGGGATGATCATTCAGATGGCGCCAACTTCCGCAATCCTCAGTGACCGACACCCTGCCCCGTGCCCCAGTACCATGAGCAGATGCCCGCTGATTCAGCACCAGCAAGAACCCAAGATGAGGGTCTCCGTTCCCTAGCTGTGGATAATTATCACACCGGCCTGACAGTTCAACCATTTCTGGAGACAACAGCTCATTTCTGCAAACGTGTCACGATGGCAAAAGTCAAGAGAGTGCAAGAGAGGCGTCCCGAACGACTTCGCAACTCCATGTTAGCATCTTCACTGCGGTTTCAGTATTAACAAAACAAAAAAAAACCCTAAAACACAGTCTAAGTACCAGGAATTACTGGGCCAAGCGGCCATGTTTGTCTTCATCCTTGTTATTTACTAGTGCGTCTGTTTGATCATTGGATTAAGGGCCAACTGTTGTCCAAAAAAAGAATGAAGAAACAGGAACTTTATATGTGTATCGTAAAACAAACATTTTCAACGTTGCGTAATTAGCGGCAGGGTGACACAGTGTGAGGCAACATTGATGTGCAGCCTCACCATCAGGGTGTGAATCCTGTGTGTGGGGGGGGGGGGGGGGGGTTATTTATATATGACATTGTGGGCAATGGGATAAAAACCTGACATTTTGATATTGTGGGGACCATTTTTTCGGTCCACACAAGGGGAAACTCAATTTTGTAAAATTCTGCAACTGCAATCAAACAACTACAACTGTCAGAAGTCTAATGTTTTATTTGTTCGCTTATGGTTCAGGTTGGAGGTGGGTAAGAGTTAAGGTTGTCATGCTTGGGATTAGGGTTTTTCCCCATAGCAATGAATGGCCAGTCCCCACAAACATATGCATACAAATGTGTGTGTGTGTGTGTGTGTGTGTGTGTGTGTGTATGTGAGAGAGAGCTTGTTCTCCCTGCACACATATACTCTAGTCCAACAGGCCTAAGGGTGATAGGAGAATGGGTTGTCTCAGTTACCTACTGCCTCATTTGACCCAATAAGGGGTCAAACTTACCTAAAGAGGAGTGAGTCTAACCATTACTAATACTTATAGTAGTAATTAAATACTTCAGCAGCAGTAGCTAGCATTAATCCGTTAGCCTGCACAGAGAGAGTCCCTAACTAGTCTGTGTGTGTTACATGAATGTCATATTAATTTCTCTGTTGCTCATTAGTGATGGTTCACTTTGACATGGAAGGTACAGCCTGATACCAGCTCACCACCCAACACCATGGAGGGTGGGGGTGGACAACTCAGGCAGTTTGGCCAAGGTCCAGACAGAACTCAACAGTGAGGCCAGCGGACAACAAGCCCCATGGGACAGTCAGCAATCCCACCCCTCTTTTTGGGACTATCCGCACGGACTGCGGTCCACAACACACCCTAACACCCGGATCTGACAACCAGCCACACCCCGCCGGCCCTGGAGACTAGCTGATCAGGAGAACAGGACATGCTGCGCCTGGACATCCAGGGTGAGGTCACAGACGGAAGGTGATCCTGAGCACCGCGGGCGCGGTAACCTTCTGCGCGTGGGCGAGTCTCCCACCTGAATATCCGCTATCTACATTCACCACTACTGGACGCTTTTTAGCTATAAATACCTGAATCAGATGCACATTTCCCAGCATTCCGTCACACGTTATCTCAACCGGAGGTACCAGCGAAATGTCCAAAAGTATAATGTCACCGAACTTGCCTGCAATCTGCATAACTTCCTGTACTACCCATTTGGATCCAGAAATATACTTCGCCACATATTGACTGAACTGCGTATAATAAAAATACCTGGTTTTAACGGTCAAAAACTCACTACCTGGCTACCAATGATTTACTATAAAACAGACATTAATTTCTCAAAATTGATACTTCAAGAATGAAGAACAGACATATTCCATCAAATCAGTTTAAGCCTGTCAGACGTGGATATCGATTTATGGTCTCTGACAGTCTAGCAGAGGACTGGAGGACACAGACTTGGCAGGAACTTTATTTTGTCTCACAACCTGAATAATACATATTTTTTTTTACCGATCGCCTTTCCGAAAAAGGAGGAGGAGAGCCGCCAGAGACGGAGATCAAGGCGCCCGGTTCATTTCCGGAAGAATAACACGCGCGGCCTTTTGGAAGATTCTCAGTGTGCAAAAAAAAAAAAGCCTGACAGCAATAGTGCATGGCGGCCGCTGCTCTCTTCCAGGAACAAAATGCGCCCCAGCACGGATAACATGCTCCTGATCTCCCGCTGTCCAAGTTATAAGGAGCGTCGCCAATTTATGGTACGGTATCTAAAATAGGAGGAGATTAAGGCCAAAGGACCGAACTCAAAAGGAAATCGGCGAGGCAATAAAACTGTGGCACATAGTTAATCTCAAATTTAATTTCAGCGTTTATTACTACCAGAACTTAATACCACTGATTTTTTTCTCTCTCATTTTCTGGTTGTAAACCGGTTTTATATCGCAGATATGAAACACAGCCTCTCCCCAGGTTACGATGGGGTTACGTTCCGACAAACCTATCGTAAGGCAAAAATGCATTTTAATACAGTATAACTAACCTGAGAAACAGGTTACACTCTCAGAAACAGTAGTGTCAATTTGTGCTTTGCTTTTCACTGCGGCTATACACTCAAAAGTCAGTTCTACCCTTAGCTGTATGCAATTGTACCTTTTCAGGTACATTAATGGACTGTGTACCATTGGGGGTACATTAATATTGCTTGTAGAATAGAATGGCTGTATGCATGTATGTAGAACCAACAAAGAATAAACGAATAGTGCAAAAAGTTCAGCGGCACTATATACATATGTGAAGAATAAATAACTAAATATGGTTATATATATATACATTAAAAGTGTTTAATTCCTCATGTAATTTATTGAATAATGTGCTGAAAGTGAAAAACAATCACCGATCGTAAAGTCGAAATATTGTAACACGGACCATCGTAACCCGGGGAGCGTCTGTACTGATGTATGTTCAAGCCAGTTCAAAACATCTCAAAGAGAGATAATGGCGAAAGCTTTACTGTGGGGGTGAGCACACACTTTCTTTAAGGCTAAGCGGGTCAAAGAAGAGTTGATGGATACATGGGCGCAATTGCACAAGGCAAAGATCCCAAAGATGCTGCAACCGTTACCTGGATCATGGTGATCACGTGACAAGGGTTCAGCAGGTAGATCACGGTCTTGGTGGCGAACTTGAAGCCCACCTCCACCCCGAAGGTCATGCATAGCGCCACCAGCAACAGGTTCTTGCCCAGGCTGTCCCCTTTGGACCTGCCCGGGTCCCGGGCCACCTCCCTCAGCTCCCTGGGCACGTTGATCTTGCGCAGCGCCAAAGCGACCTCCACGATGGAGATGATGAGTATCAGCAGGCTCTCGACCAGGCGCTGGTTCGTGCTCAAAAATGCGGCGCACTCGGGGCCCCCGTTGCCCTCGAATTTGGGGTCCACGCCACCGTAGACCCAATCCAGCAGGCTGTAGATGTTATACCGAGACATGTTCCTCTTCTCGTATTGGAAAAGGTACGAACACGACGGAATGAAAGATAATACACTGATTTCCTGGCGAAACATGAAACTGCGGAAATCGGTACCCGTCAGGGCGGGGGCTGCAGGGTCTTATAATAAAGAGAGACGAATGGCCGTTATTACGCCGTCTTCTGCTCCCGATGCCGCACTCTGTGATGTCGGTCCCCGAGATGCAAAAGCGTCCGAAAGCAACACCCCAGAACGCCGGATCCTTGAGAATGATAGGTGCAAAAAAATAAAAATAAAAAAGCCCGGCTTATTCAATGTCCCAGGTTTCTTACTGCAGGCGCATTCCGGAAAAATTAAAATCAGATGGGGAAAAAATGCAGGAGACCAGGGGATTCAGATTTTGAGACCATGCACGACGATCCTCGCCTGGATTTTGATGAGCAAGCACCCAAAAATAACACCAATTGGCATGTAGGGGAGCGTGCGTCTGCCGCCAAGAAAGCTGGATAACAGGTTTCAGCATGCAACCTGTCGGAGGGAAGACGAGGGGAGAGGAGGCTGAGGTCTTTGGGAGCGGAGAAACTGCGACGCCGTTTTGTTACCGGAGCACACGGTTGGGAGGGGCGCCACATGCAAAAGATGCGCGTCCTGCCGCCGGTGCTCGAGCAGAATATACTGGCGCGGAGCAGCCCGGAGACAAGAGCGGTGCGTGAAAAAGGGAGCAATCCTCGGTCGCTACAATGGCGGGAGAAGCCCAGGCTTGGCAGGGAAGTCCATGCTCCGTGCAGCGCTGAGCTCCTGCGGTCGCACACGGAGAGAGGCTTCGGTCGCACGCAGCGCGCCTCCTCCTCCTCAGCGTCACCCCGTACCTTATATGGGCAGCGCCTGAGAGGCCCGTCCGTCATTAGAGCTGCAGCACCCCATTGGACAGTCTCGGAATTGAGCCCGCCCCTTTTAAACTGTATGTCATATTAACCCTATCGACGTGACATGGTTTCCAGGGGTGGTTCCATAAATGGATTATTTATAACATAACGGGATGCAAAGTGCAATATGCTTATATAAATATATATGTGTTCCTATACACACACACACATATATATATATATATATGCATCTGCAAATATATATTTATATATACACGTGTATATAAATACATACATGCATACTATTTGCATATATATCACTTTGCAGAACGTCATTTTTAAAATATATTGAACAATTACCTGGTGGACTACAGTACTGTACTGTGTGCAAGGTTAACTTATTCAACGGAGCGTTTGGGGAGCCCGCAGGTTTCTATATGCATAATATAACCGTTAGTATATATGCGTAATATATAAACTATTTGTAATTTTAAAGAATTATAATCTTACGGCATTAACGGCTGTTTTTTTTAATGACAATACCGTACGCTGAATTATATTAGTCTGAATAATAGACGGGGCGGGACAGTGGCGGGTAAGGGATTAGGAGTTAAACAATGACCCGTGATCTCTCCCCAGGGCGTTCTCTCTCACCCTGGAAAGCAGCGCAACAACAAACCCTACCGTTTCTAAAATTGACGAGTTAATTATGAAATTATGCCATCCAATTCAGCAGCAAAGCGCCCGGCCAGCCATGATAAAACCTTGAATACGATTTACAAAACGGGTCCTGCCTACCAGAAAGAGAAAGGGGCGATTTTACTGTCGATCGGGTTGTGACACTCCGTTGTTTAAAAGGGAGCTGCCTTACGTCTGTAGAGAAACTGTAAGGAATGGCAGTAACGGTGTTTTGGTGTAATAAAACACATTTTACTCTGTCTTTGAGCCTTTCAATGGAGGAACACCGAAACGAGAATAGACGCAGGTTAAAGACCCACTACCACTAATGCATGATCACGTGACTATGAAATGAGCGCTCGTGAGGATGGGGGGGGGGGTGTATATTTAATACATCACCCCAGTGGCGTTACCTACAATAGTTTTCCGTAAATGGTAAGTTATTATCGACAATACGATTTGACTCTTTGGAATCTCGGATGAAAACCACAGCTTAGAGTATTAATTAATTCCCATTCCCAGTTAAGCTTGCTCGAACAGAAATCTTATGTTTGAAAATATGTCTACATTTGCTATATGTTGCACATATGTCTCCTAAATTTCGCTACGTTAAGGGAGTTACGGCAGGGCTGTGCATGCGAAGCCTATTTGTTAAAGAAAATTGCGGCTGCGATAACTGCAGCCGATTACGCAACTGCTTCGCCCTGTACGTCCGTGATAGCCACAAGTCCAGGATGTTGCGAGGTATAATAGTGAAAAGTGCACTTTGTTCGTGAAAATAGGCTTTGGGTGCATTTAACCTGGGACTAGCCTCGACAGACGTGCCTTTTAATTTACACCTTCCAGGGGAATTAAACCCAGTCGTTTCTGAATGCTGCAACTGTCTCATGCCCCCAAACCGAAAATGTCAAAAACGGCGTCTGCAATCTTATAGATACGGATGCTCCTATCTATACTGAAAGCATGCCACCCGCGGCCACAGCTACAACGTACTGCACAACAACAACGCATCGGAGCATACCAACCCACAAACCCTCGTCATATTTAACGCTGGCAGCTAGAAACCACATTCCCCTTTAAGATGAAGCTTCTTGCTACCAATTGACCCAGGTTTAGCTGAAACAGATGGATATAGCCCGAGAGGATTTACAGAGACGCGCTGCCCATTTTATCCTCCCGAAAAAAAAATGTAGTCACTGCAGTAAATAAACAGTTTTGAACTGATTCATTTATTTAGTTTACGAACGAGATCTGGGAACCACATCATGTGTGTTTAGGACCGGGATACTCTTTTGCCACCGTAATATACGAGTCACTATGTCTAATACAAAACAGTGAAGTATTGTATAATGAAATTAAAAATGCATATAAGGTAACATATAATTATATAAGCTACGTACATTATTAGGTATATATTTCGTATACAGGCCTATTGTATATTGGGTAACATTAAAAACGGAAATAACAGCATTATATCACATGGAGCAGAAAATATTGAATCGGTTCGGCAGCGAACGGATGCAAAATAATCATTTTTATCTCGAATAGTAAGATATGTCTGTCTTTGAACTTTTAGGGGAAGGGTCAGCTTTTCTCCCGTCTACAATGAGCCAGGTGGCCAGTTTCTGGCGTCAGTGGCCCTGCAGGGGGGTCGAGCGAATTAACACACCAAATGACGCCAATTACAGCATCCACTGCATGATTACCACAAAACATGCCACCCTCCAGCAGGTGGCGCCCCCAGCTCGGCCTCCATCGGACTCCGACACCTAAAGTGCAGTTGTATACATATCTACACCGCAGGATCGGCTCTCTCTTGGGTTGGGTGCTGTTACATTTCTGCTCTCCCTAGGTGTCGGTTTACGTTGTAGTTACAAGATTACCCTCAGTTAGTATAGAGTGTTCATATCAATGGACACAATTAAGGTTACCTGTATTTGTATTTACTTGGCTATTTATTATATAGGGGTTAGTCATTTGCCATGATTAGGAAAATAATTGAAAATCCATTTTTTTTGGGTATATCCTTTTTCTGTACAATTTGATTTATTTCTGTGCGAAGACAAAGGCAGTGTAGTTGAATAATTCATATAGGATTATAGTGCGGATGTATTTCTACGAAAACTAAATTAGAGAATACGTTTTGCATTCAAATAACTGAAATAAATTACCAAGCCCAAGATAAAACTACACCGTACGCAGAAACGGTAAACAACAACACAAGGAAATTTCAACGCTTTGATACTTTATTTTTCTGTGTAAAACACATATATAAGAAAAATGCAAATACTATAAGAAAGAGATGATGAGAAATGAACAGCGCATGATCCTAGTGAATATTTTAAAATAAGCAAATAAAAAATAAAACCACTTTCCCTGGCTAAACTATATTACCGAGTTTGTAAAGATGGACATGCAGAAACATCATTCAAAACATTAAAACGTGAACGACGCAAAATCTATTCAGCGGTAGCGACTATACGTACATTACGCTGTCACCATGTCGTTGCGATAATCGTGGTCTATCATTAAATTTATTGAAATAGATCGCTTGGCCTCTTTCGTCAACAGATTAATTTGGACAGGGTTCACTCGTAATAGGTCAAGTTAACTAGTTATTGTATTTATTGAATATATTAAAAGAGTAGGGCGGCGCGGTGGCGCTGTTATTAGCGCTGACTGCCCAGGGTTGGTTCTCTCCTGCGTACCCGGGATAGGCTCCGTCCCCCCCGCGACCCAGTTGGGATTAAGCGGTTTCATAAAATGCATGGATGGATCGATGGATAGATGGATCGATGGATGGATGGACGGATATTAAAACAGCCTGGTGGGTGTGACTGATGCCACGGAAAATAAACAGTCTGAGTAAGAGAGCCCTCTAGTGGTAATATGACAACCCGTGGAAGGTACATCTGCCTTGTCTTGAGCAAGGTAAGCTCACTGATATTTACACACCCAGCAGCCATAACATTAAAACCACCGACAGGTGAAATGAATAACATTGATTATCTCATTACAATGGCACCTGTCACGGGCAAATTGAGACGGCTAGACAACTGGGTCAGAGCATCTCCATAACAGGAGGTATTCTGCAGGGGTATCCTTGGTATGCAGTGGTCAGAACCTAAGTACCTACCTAAAGTGGTCCAGGGAAGGCGAACCGGTGAACTGGTGATGGGATCCTGGGCGCCCAAGGCTCAGTGATGTGCGTGGGGAGCTAGCCTGTCTGGTCCGATCATACAGGATTGCTGAAAAACTTAATGCTGGCTATGTTAGGAAGGTGTCAGAAAACACAATGGGGCTGCGTAGCCATTGACCATTCAGGGCGCCCATACTGACCCCTGTCTACCGCCGAAAGTGGCTGCATGTGAGCGTCAGAACCGGACCATGGAGCAATGGAAGAAGGACGCCTGGTCTGATAAGTCAGGTTTTCTATTACATCACGTGGACAGCCAAGTGCGTGTGCATAATTTGCCTGGGGAAGGCACCAGGATCGGTGGAAGGCAACCTGGCGGAGGCAATGTGATGCTCTGGGCAACGTTCTGCTAGGAAACCTTGGGTCCCGGCATTCATGTGGATGTTACTTTAACACGTATCACCTAGCTAAGCATTGTTGCAGACCAAGTACACCCCTCCATGGTAGTGGTATTCCCCCACTGGCAAGTGACCTCTTTCACCAGGATGAAGCATCCTGCCACAATGCAAAAATTGTTCAGTATTGGAAAAGAGTTCAAGGTGTTGACTTGGTCCCCAGGTAATTCAGCTCAGCAATGTATTATTTAAAAGGAACATAGCCAATTCAGTTCGCTCAGTATTTCTTAATACACTCCAGAAGTTTGTGTCTTTTCCAGTTTTTACAAATTCATAATTATCATCACTGCTTCCAAAGCTGAGTTATGGATTCAATGAGCTTTCTCTTATAGAACAGAAATATAAATTACAAACATTACAGCAGACAGCTGTTAATCACTCCATAACTCTGGAGGAAGTTCTGGGGAAGGTTGTGGTTGTAATCAATCATTCGATCATTCATCCAGTAACAACCGTCCTCTTTGCTGTGATTTTTTTTCCCTTCCAGATCACAACTCAGAGTTCATTATTTATTAACAATATTTTTTCCTGGAGTAACTATGACAGTTCTATAGAAAAAGAAAAGAAATCTCCTTGACAAGATGACATATTAAAAACAGGGCAGGACATTTCCTTAAGCATGAAGGTGTCTCTAAAATCTGCCGTCTCCCCATGTCTAAAGCCATCGATTAGTGCATACTCTGAGCCATTGACTAAGGACCCTCAAACTGATTTGAGGTCAGCTGTGAATACTCTGACAGATGAATGGACACCGTATTGTTCTACACAGAGGGACAGAGGCGAGATGGGAAACATCGCAGTGGTCGGTATGGAAATAATCACAGAACAAAGGCGCCCAAACCAACAAACAGCTTAAACTGCTGATGTGGACCGACTCCATGAGAGTCACTCCAGCAGGAAACCAGTCCACTGGAAACAGGCTCGTTCAGTTCAAACACATTTATATTCATTTTCTACACTGACTCACATGCATTCTCATGTACCATCAATTCACATTTGATGTTTTTCTCATCATAATGTTAGAGAAAGAGAAAAATTCTTATTTTAGATTGGACAGGAATTTTGTGGATCATGCAACTGTTTAGATTGATTGAATCTTTTGCTATTATTCAGTAAATCGAGTGCTTTCCTGTTAGTTAGCTAGTAGGGTGGATACTTAGCGTTAGCATCGCTGAGAGAACATCGTTTGACATTTAGCAGATGCTTTTGTTGAAAGCGACATATGTTTTGAGAAAGCAGGGTTATCCAGTGCCCAGAACAATTGGGGCTTAATTAAGGGCCTCGCTTAGGGGTTCGACTGTGCAACAACTCTGTCAACCCTGGGATTTGAACCAATGACCTTCAGTATCTCCCGTTAAATTTCAAGATAATCATTCAAAAACTTTTGGCATACATGTTTGGTGGTATTTTTAGTTTTTGAGGAAAAGAAAAAATGACAAGGAAAGAAACTTATTTTAAAGGTGCATGCTGGGAAATGGAGTTTCAAAACTAGTATTGGTATCGAGGAGCCCTGAAGTGGAGGGACTTCGGTCGTAACCAGGGCACCGAAGCCGACAGACATATCGAGGGGGCATGGAAATGCAGAAGCTCTATGGTCTCCACTACCAACTTCCCTACCCCCCCATGTCTCCAAAAAAATCCTCCTGTATGTAAAGGAGCTAAATGAATGTACCTTCCAAGTACACTCTGAACGGGATACCAGTTCTATACGACTAAAGCTAACAAGCTATTAAATATCCTGATTTAGTTGCTTAACTGCTTGTTATATATGTACGTCATCTACAGCTGACTCTATTTTTAACGTCTGTCATCAGGATTCTCTATTTAATTTTCTCTATCTGTTATGAATAAATATAATTTTAATCAATTTCCAGTGTGTAGCTGCCTTCCAAGAAACACTGAAGCCACTCCATTGGACGCTGGCCCGGGTATCGAACTAATCAAATCAGTTTTGCTTTTGATACCCAGCCGCTAGTAGTGGCGAACGGGATGGAAGATGGGTATATCAGGCTATGGTTCCAATGACCAATTTCTGGACAAGGTATAGGTCAGAATCAGTATCAGAATCTTTTATATTCGGCAAGTACAGACAAGTTCAAGTAATTTCTTTTTGTGCGCGGGGTGTCATGACATAAGCAAATTAAACATACAACTAAACATCTAAGATTAAAGATACAAGTACAAATAAGAAGAATAAGGTAAAAAATAAGTCTTTTACATGAGATGTGCAATGATGAGGCAAGCATGTAGACAATTCAAGCATAGACCGTGGAGACACGAGTGTGAAAACACTGACGTAGCTTGCTAAAAATAAAAGCATGATGTACATGCCTACAAACAGACACTGAATTGAAATTAGAAGTGAACGCAGGTGAACGTTCAGTCCACAGGATTCACCCGTAAAAACCAAAGCATTCACACTAAAATTAATAATGAGAAAAGAACTTAATAATCGGCCACTTGCTGATGTGCGATACTTCGTCTGGCCATGGGTAGCTGGGAATGTCCAAAAAAAATTGTTCAGAAAAATCAGCTTAGCGTGAACTTGACCTTTTTCCTTTTCCTGGAATAACCATATTCATCGTACGCCGACTATATTGTTTGTGGGGATGCTCAGTGCTCACTTTCATCTTTTACATCTTGCATATTTTCTCTTAAGGGGACACGTCATGTTTTGCGTAGAATATATATAATTTTGTTTTTTGTCTTTGTTCCCTGGTGGTGTTTTGGTTTTTTTCCCCCCCACGTTTCTTATTAATTAATTTTTTTTAACATCATGGATGAAGACGACTGAAGCTTCTCCCAGGGCTGTAAGTACGCGACCTGCTGACTTTTTGGCTGAGTGGGTAGTCGCTGAAATGAAAGCTTACTGGCAGAACCACCACATGTGGGGAGAGGAGTTTTCTCTTTTCTCTGCTGGCAGGAGATTCCAGGTACCAACACTCAGAGACCCACACAGACGTGAAAACAAGCTGCCTTCCCACCGTCACCCATCTGCCTTCAAACACCTGGAAGACTGAGAGATCTACAGTTTCCATTGGGGTAGTAAAAGTTTCATTATTCTGATTATAAATAATGTTATGTAAGTTTTATGTAGATATCAAGCCCCAGCCCCCCCACCACCCCCACCACACCCCAAAACCCCCCCCCCCCCCACGACAGTTATGAAAAAATTTAAAATTGTGGCCCCAGGTGGTGC
>JAODLD010000070.1:2505749-2526667 GCA_026781065.1 Mormyrops boulengeri | reverse complement strand
CCCCACCCATTCTACATTTAGTAAAATTTTACTATGTGTCACCACTGGTGATCCAAGTTCCCCTGTACCCCTCCCCACTGATTCTACAAATATGAGTTGCGTTTCATACTCCCCAGAGAAAATCTTTGCGGCCCGTGCCAGTAAGAACGAGAAAAGCCCCACCCAGGACGGGATGGAGGGGGGGGGGCGGTTGTCGAGCAGAGAGTCTACTTCCTGGATCGCGGCTTTATACACCTCATAACCACTATGATTCACCAAAATGTTTATGCAAATTAATGACGTCTGGAGAGCATCAAATTAAGTCAGCTCTATAAAAACCACCGCTGGCCATGAGGTCATCAGAGGCTTGCCAGGTCAGCCAACAGGCCGGGCTTGAACGTGCTGCCCTGACACACCACAGCACGTCACCATGCTGAAGAGGGAATTCTGGGAAATCCAGTGATGTCAGGATGTGTTCATGTGAAAGGACTTGAAGATGCTGTCTACTGCCAAGGCTAGTGCCAAAGCTGTATGTTTCTCCAGGCAGGCAGAAACATACACATGCAGAGACCCAAATTGATGCACGCACCTACTAATGAAATCACATGCACATTTATGGAGATGCGTATATATACCTCCAGCATTAATGAGGTACGTATGCTAGCTCACACAAGCAACCTATCCCTTCAAACACCCAATCATGTGGCTGCAACTGAATGTACACAAAATACAGATGGGGTAAAGAGGTTCAGTTCCCATATGGCTGAGCCTTAGAACAGCTCCTCTCTGGTACTATCTGGGTGTCCCTAATAAAGTGGGTCCTCCCCGGTACTATCTGGGTGTCCCTAATAAAGTGGGCCCTACCCGGAACTATCTGGGTGTATCTAATAAAGCAGCCATTGAGTGTAAATAGTAATGATAATTGGAAGTTAATGCTGTGTAACTGAGTGTCCCAAAGCAAAAGCAATATGGAAACTAAGTGAATAAAAAACGATAGATAGCACAGCCATTCGAACAAACAAAAGAACGGAACTTGCAAAGTGAGGCAGGGGAGATGAGCTTGGTCTTCTGTATAACTCTGCTCAGCTTTGTCCGTTTGTGTGGCAGACCTTTTCCCCTTCTTCATTACAAATAATAATATAATAATTCTGTAATAGCTCCCAATACCAGTTACCCCTTGGCTCATGCCCTGTTCTTCCATGGATTGGCTTCAGGATGATGGATAAGGGTCTACGGAAGATAGATGGATGGTAATAATAATAATAATAATAATAATTATTATTATTATTATAAGGAAGGAATGGCTGTATTGTCTAAAAAAGCCGAGAAACCACCAAGAAAAGGTTCTAGAATCTTCTACTAATGACTTCAGGGAGTTTAATGTTCACCAGTGGATTCACATTGTTTGTATATATTGCTTGTATATACAGTTTGTCATGTCTGAGGGACAGTCCCTGGAAGGTGAGTAACATTCATAACTCCCGCCCAGGTGGAGGGAGAGACCCAGGGGAAATTTGGAGAGATGGTACTAAAACGCGTGCCTGGCTCGCTCACTCTCAGAACCAGGCCGGAGGAGGCCGTCGAAGGCTCCGCTGTGGATCCTCCGCATGCAGTGACACATGACACTAAGGAAGTTGTATCTACTGATTCTTAGAATTCTGGGCCGACCAAAGCAGGAAGGATGTGGAACCAGTGTGGAGACAGGTAGTGTGGGGAGGTAGGTTTCCAACAGTTTTTAACGAGTCTTTTAATTTATTTTAGTCTGTATTTTACTCTGTAATACACTGATACACTGAATAAAGACAACATGTTACATAAACAATTTCCACAAGCAATAAGCATCAGTTTGAAGAACATACATAAGTTTGCATCTTAATGAAATCATGATGGTTTGTGGCAAAAAGTGTGTACATTAAAATGCTTCTGTTAACTATACTTTTATACTTTGCAATGTGTCATGGACAAAACTGGAAAACATATATCAAGACTCAGGTAAAGCTGTATTTGTATTAAAATAACCTCGCAAAAGTGCTTCATGTAGTAAGCAAAATGTTTCAGATTAATTATAGATATATCAGCACTTAAATAATCACGCCAGGATTAACTATGATTTTTAAAATTCATATGTGTATGTGTTGGAACAATTGAAAAAAGTTAAACAAGATGGTGGATTATCCATTAACAAAGGAAGTAGTCGTTCTACTGTTAACTGTCAAAGTAATTCTCAGGAAATACACGCTCGGCGTAGTCTTAGATGCGACTTCTCTATTTTTAAACTGTAAGGCATGAGCGTCGACAACGCAGCAGACTCGAGAAGGTTGCGCTCAGCTTTCATCCTTACCAAGTGCACGTCGTGCAGAGAGAAGTGTTTCAGCAGCATGGATGAGGATGAGACAGAGGCATTCCGCTAAACACATGAACAGTTTCAGTTTTACCACAAAGGCTGAACGTTAGGGCAGCAGCGCAGCGCATGAAATTAACACAGCAAGGATCATTTTCCTGACAAGCGCATGGTTTCTATTAGTGAAAACGGAATTTAAAATCTGCCTTGAAGTTTTCATTTCCAGGTGAATCCGCTTCTTGGAGTGTCCCAGATGTCTAGTGCTCACCCAGTACTCAGTGTATGATCTGTGTGATAAATACTATACAGCTACATCTGATTACTGGGTCAGTAACGACATTGCTATCTGCACAAAGGCTACGAAAATGAGACCCGGAGAGCAACAGCAATGATCGATGCCAAGTGCTTTTCAGCAATAAAATGACGAATGATAAAATAAACCGTAAATATATACGTTTCTTTTATTCAGCGGAATACAAAGTGAAATTCTCTATGAAAGCAAATCTCAGCCTAGCTATAGCAGTCTATTTTGTAGTTTGAACTATGTCTTATATAGCCTATGATAGACAACTGTTGTGTTGTTCAGAAAGTTATTTAATGTATATTGCACGATCTAAAATTGCAAGAAACGCATTGTACTGTTCTCTCAACAAATAAAGGGTTTTAAAATCTTATTTCCAATGACAAAGCTCATTTTTTTTTGCCTGTGCAAGGCGTTTGTGTCATTTAAACGCCAAAAAAATCCAAAACGTCACGTTAAGATTATACATCTGATCGCACATTCAGAAAATGGGTGAAGTTATGTTCAATTTAGTTTTACATTAAAACTTTAACGGGAGAAGCATTTAATGGTGTTTGCCCCTTCTCTAATGTCATCTCATTTAATGTAATGTACTAACCTTGTAAATGAAAGGTTACATTAATGACTAAATATGCAATACCTGGCACATATGCTCGCAAGCATAATGCACATGTCAAAGCAACCAAATTAATCGCGATAAATACAATGTATGGAACTATACCATTATAACCATTTAACATGCCTGATTGGCTTTCACTCCGAAAAAATATATTCTCCTCAGATTCCACAAGTCACATTAGATTAAATGAAATTTGATTAACTTTATTGATTCCAGAGGAAATATTTATTTTCTTTACCAAAGGTTATTTCCCTTCACGTTTTTAAAACATTCCTATGTAGTTTCATACTGATTATTTCGTTTTACCTCTACAATAACGACTGCCTTGTGCTGTATCCAGTAACAGATGTAGTAAAACAGTGAGTGATTTATCATTTCAGCGTAAACTCCGAATGAAGTTGTATCAAGGAGAGGGGAAATTTATAAAAGTTTCTGGGATTTCCCATATGATTTCAAGAGAAAGTTATTCTTACTCCAGCACACGAGGGGGCGAAACTCGCTGAATTTAAGGCTGTAAACAAAAGCGGAGACCAAGTTCTGGCGGAAGTGAATGTGGGTTGAGGTGGGTTTATTTCCGGGTTTGAGCTGATTAAAAATGGCCGAGAAAAAGAAAGGTGAGCGGCTTTCCCTTTTGTAAAATATATCTGTCTTTATGTAATTCTTATTATTAGTCAGTATTCAAGCGGCGCAGTTACTAACTCACATAGAGCTGCGTCATTTGCATGTTATTTAACACGATTCTTTTGGGTAATTTACCAGGAGATAGTTAGTCGTCATTTAACGATCTAGGGATCCAGTCGCGTTTGCGTTTTTCTGGCTAAGCTTGTAAAAGTGCGTCAGAGGCTGTAAAATACGCACGACTGCGATGTGTTATTATCTGGATAAATTGCCCTTCTCTGTCTGGTCTGATCAGATGTGGGTGAACTACTCTGAGTCAGAGAGGGTATCGTCCTGGGATGAGGTGCAGGATAGTTATGAGGCAGTTAGGATAAGCAGGCGTTTGTTATACAGATTTAGGAGGGATCTAGGTAATCAGTATTGCCCATTAAAATTTACGATTTCATCTTTCTCTAAATAAAAAAAAGCGAATCAAATTATAGTCATGCGTTACTGTATGCATGCTAAGTACTGTAAATATGTGTATAATGAAGCATATTTTTGTTACAGTTTCCAGGTGAGATCAAATATGGATAAAACATACATACAATTGCATTAAGATAACGTTCAATACTGGGAAGTTATCAAGGTTCCTGTCGACGTCATTTTAAAATGTGTGAACCCTGTAATATAAATTGTTTGATATGTAAGAATGACAGTACTGGAAATAAGGAGTTCGTTCAAGAACCACAGTGCCTTTAAGTTAAAACATTAAGTGCATGGAGGTGCATGTAAATCGTGTGGAGAAGGTCACACGGCATTTTGAGAGGGACCTGTTAGCTGCCTTTCACTCTTCAATATTCGGCTTGTGGTGTAATTGGAAGGTGCTCGATTCTAACCGGGTTTGGGTCACGGGCTGCTCATATCCGATCTCCTGACCAGGCTGCTGCCGAACGCCTCCTGCTGAAAACGATACCAGCTGCCATCTGTTCACTGCCGTACGCTGGCTATTTTTGGGCCATATATTTTGATGTCTGACAGGAGGGATGAAGTCAAGGTCAAATTGCCTTCAAAAAGCAAGGCTGCCCACTCAACATTCATTCAGCTCCCAGGTTCTGCCGGGGCGTGGAATTTCCCTGCAGTCAGCTGACCTGTAGAGGCTCCGTTTTTGACTTTATCTCATTTGAAATGCTAATTCCTGGTCTCCTGTCTGCAGTTTCTTTATCTCAGAGTGTAACATGCACATTTTGTACATTTATGAAGATTGTGAAAAATGTGTTTGTGTCATTTTCAAATCAGTTAACCCTGCAGTGCTGCCTGGTTCCCCTTCAAACACTTAGGTTGGTAAAACTTCACTTTGTATTACTCATAATATAAGAACACAAGTAACATTAGTATGATAATATAAGAACATAAGAAGAACATACATTTCTTTTGTAGAATAGAATAGAATAGCCACATTTATTGTCATTCAGGAGTACATCGGTGTTATGTCCGCGTGGCGGTGTGCATTCATTTTTCCCTTTTAGGTCCCTAGACCGGGTCGTAACACCGCTTAGTGCACATCAGAACTAAATTTCATACATCAGAATTGTATTATGATTACAAGTGAAAATACTGAAATTCTTACAGTCACAGCTAGCAAATTGTGTAGATGATGCCATTTAAATGTTTAGGATGAAAAAAAACTTAAAAAGATGCATCTACATGAAGATGGGTGAGAATTCAGAATACAGATGTTCTTCTACTTACGAACGAAATACGTTCCAAATGGCCGTTCACAACTTGAAATATTTGTAAGTCGTTATTCGACATCATTTTAAGGGTATACGCAAGTAAAAAGAACTAGGATGCTGGGAGTACGAACACTACGCGGCTGCGTGGCGGGAGTAGCAGCCAGAAGTCGTACTAGGCGGAACTGGAGCGCAGGAAAAAAAATTGATGTTGCGGACAGGAATCGGGAGCCCAGTGAACACAATTTGGGCTTACAGTCCTCTTCTTTCGTATGTCTGAAAGTTAATAAGTTGAAAGTTCATAAGTAGGGGAGCATCTGTAATGTGTTTGGTGTGCCTGTTTGTTAGTGTTTATATACAAACGACGAAATTATCCTTTTTTTTGGCATTCGCACAAGTACTTTGGAATGCCGCTCTTCACATATTCCATCTTGCACTCCCTTGAGACACACACATATATACACACGTAGAGCTGATAGTGAAGCTTGGGGTCTTAGTGCAGATTCCACCATTTATCAGGCTTCCTTGCAGCATAAGGGAAGATATTGGCTTTGCTCAGGAGTCCAACAGATATGTGACTGTTCAGCTGAGGCTTCAACTGGCGACTTTTTGATCACAGGCAAACTGGGGCACACAGGCTTAACCAGGCGAGCCACACCGCTCCCTGCGGGCTTTACTCTCTGTCCTGTTTTAAATTATGTTGAGGAGTCATCCCAGCGTAAAGCCTTAAACTTATGTTATCAAGGTAACTGGTTAAAAACGCTTCCTTTTTAGGGAAGGATGAAGAAATGTTTGACGTCATGGACCTGGCAGAGTACGCCAAGAAACAGAGGTGGTGGAACAGAGTCTTTGGCAGCAACAACTCTGGGCCCATAGCAGAGAAATACTCTGTGGCTACACAGCTCGCGATTGGTGGCGTGACCGGCTGGTAAGGTCGTCTGGGGTGGGGGGGCCGCGGCTAGTGCCGTCGTTCCATCTCGGTTGTTCTGCTGGAAGTTGTCTAGTTTTGGAGATATCGACCGTAGAAATGTCGTGCTTCTCTCAAATATATTTAGCGAACTTCCCAGGGTGCTCGTGCTTGAATCTTCTGCACAGTGATACGATTGGTGTCTGCAGTTAGTTAGGAAAAAGTAGTTCCTACATTAAAGTGCTCACTACAAAGTCTGTGGATTAAGAAACCAGGTCATGATTTTTGGTGAGAGAAATTGCTATTGAATTTTTCAAATCTATTTTTAGGCGCTTGGTTTAATATTTTATATAATTATACTCGTATTTCTGTTGCATGTTAATTCGTGTCGTACTATGGCTGCTTCGAGAGGCTTTGAGCTCAAGCATTTTACTCACACGTGTCACACCTGTGTACTGGTGATAAGTGAGGTGACAATAAAAGTGATTTGATGAGATTAAAGACCACAGAAAGAATTCCACCGAATGCCTTTCATCCATATTGCATTTAGAGAATACTGACACCCTTGACGGATGGGTAGCACTAAAGCCACTCAGTTTTGTGGTGAACGGGGTGTGTGAGAAATTAAGCACTTTGACAATGATTATATGGTGAAACCATGTTTGACTGTGGTCTTTGCCCCTGACTGGTGCAGGTGTGCAGGGTATCTATTCCAGAAGGTTGGGAAGCTGGCAGCTTCTGCAGTGGGTGGCGGTTTTTTCCTGCTTCAGGTAAACGCACTGGTTAATCATGTCGCAGTGGGTAAATAATAATATGAAGCTTTTATATCCAGTTATGGAGAGTGACTGATTGTCTCATTATCGTAGGCCCGTGGGAGTTTTACTTACACATGAATGTTCTGACGGCAGAATGAAAAATGATTGGTTAAGAAGATAACCAATGAGACTGCAGAGGAGGCGGGTCCTAGACATCTGATTGGATTGTCTAACATCTGACCTAGATCTGACTGGTTATCTCGCTCAACCTTTTTTTTTTGTCCTGCCCTCAGAACCTTTTTGTGTAAGAAAAACTACCATGAGCCTATCAATGAGTGCTGCTGTACTCCAAAGCACGTGTCGTAGATTTTTTTTGTCTTGCTTTAGATCGCCAATCACACAGGCTACATCAAGGTGGACTGGAAGAGAGTGGAGCGGGACGTGAACAAGGCTAAAAAACAGCTAAAGCTGAACGCGGAAAGGCCCCCCCCAGAAGTACGGACGAAAGTGGACGAGGTGAGCGGCGGCCATGTGGCCGAACGAGAAACTGCAGCCACTTAAGCCACTGCAGAACTGCAGGGTTAAGATAATGCGCCTTGCATTGCATTCAGAGCTGACGGGGGTGTTTCTCTTTCTTAAACAGGTGCAGACTTTTATCAAGAAGAACATCGTTCTCACTGGAGGCTTTGCCGGAGGCTTCCTTCTTGGACTGGCATCTTAGAGTTTTTCCTTTTTTTTCAGTGTATGCATCATCTAAACTTGGGTTTAGTGTTTTGGGTGTGAAAACCAGCATCGCTGTATCTTGTACCAAACTGTAATCCAGAAGCTTAAGGGATGATGAAGCCTTTTAAGATAGAAGTTCATAAGGTTGGTCTAAGGAAGCAGTGGAGCTGCGGTGATTGACAGGTCACTGAGGATCATATGTTAGAGCATATATTGATATTTTAATCATTGTGTGGTTGTGTTTCACCCCATGAAGGACCCTGTCCAGCTTTTTCAGGATGGTGCCAGGCCTGGTGTTGTAGTACAAAAGAATATCCAAAATATGCACTTAAAAAGAAAAAAAAAATTAAAATAGCAGTTTAGCTCTTCTTTTTTCATACATTTTAGACACAACAGAACACTCTTATGTTCCCGAAATAATATACAAAAAAAGGGTTCATGTGATGCTTAAAATCATAAGGATGTTGAGATCTAAATGGGCCCTGCATTGTTTTATCGTATCTGAAATGCAGATGGCACAACAACCGCTGTGTGTTTCACCTAACCTCCAGCAAAATGAATCTCGGCCAAACATTCCACTCTCTTTATGATTACCGCCTAATTCTGAAAGAACTCCGTTTATCTGAAAATGATTTATTTTTCAAAAATTGGAATGATTTTCCCATATTTAAGACTACAGTAATTCATTGATTTCCCCTCACTTTGCTCCAAGTGAATATTTAAAATATTCACTATATATCTTTTTTCATTTGCTCACTCCCAAATCACATCCTGCAGTCAGCCCACTAACCATTGTATGCCTGGCTCTAATTATCCTATCGAATGTTGCCTTTATGATACACGTTACACCAGTGGCCTGTGTGTGTTTGGATTGTGTGATTCTCAGGATTGTCCTGGTTCGATGTGGACTTAAGGGTGAAGGTGCCGCTGAACAGAGCATGTTGCAACTAGCAGTAGATTTTTGTTTTTTAATTAACAGAAAAAAATGCTCACGTTTAAAGACCCTCATTTCCCTCACTTAAAGTTTAAGTATATACTGATGTAATATCACCAAGTTTAAATGCTGACGGTAGAAAAGCTTGTACCGAAATTACGATTTTACTTGTTTAAAATATGTAAGTAAAAGTCGGGCAGAATCTAAATTGAAGTCATTTTATTTCAATATGAGGTTGCTCCAGTGAAAAATAAAGTACATACATATTTATAAAACGGCGCCTTTCGTTTATTTTCCTTAATATGTTTATTTTACGGTAGGTAAGACAAACTTTATAAACTGGCAGATGCTGCGTAGGAGGAAGGGACCTCATTGTTTTCCACGGTCTTTAACTCCTTCCGGAATCCCGAGCAGCAGACCGACTTCTCCGCTGCATGTTGCCGGCAGCAGCGCCGCATCTCTCGGATCACGTCTTCGCAGCGGCTTTCCATGTATTTATTCTCTGGGTGCAAGTTGCCCACGAAAGACAGCTTAGACACACACGTAGCTAATATCCATATTCTGTCAAATAAGAAAGAAGTAAGCACCCTTCCTTTAAAAATATATTTAATTGGGCTTTTACGCTGGTACATTCATAGAGTAGAACAATAAGTATAAGAGTTAGTCCCAATCATTAATTACTAATCATGCCCAAATCTACTGAATAGCTCCAAATCCTTAACTTTGATCATCCGACACCCATTGACCTTCCTCCTTTTTTTTTTTAAGAATGTCTGCGGTGATCAGATCTATACCTAGCGGGTTAATTGTTTTGAAGTAAATTTCAAAGGGGCATATCACCTGTTGTATCACAAAATACCAGAAATGGGTGCACTATACACAGTGGCGAAACCGCATTAACAAAGTAAATTAATTGCTGTACGGTTATGGGTGTTTGTAAAAGCTCAAGGTTTAAGTCAGGTTTAAAAATCCAGCTTTACCTTTTAGGCATTTCTGAATTTCACAGGCTTGCTTCTGACACGGATCTTTTTTTCGAGACATATTCTGCACCTGCTGAAAGTGACAAACGACTCAGTAGTCATGCATCACGAGTGTGATTAATACTATTTCCACCTCCCTAAAGACCTTCTACGTGCTACATATAAACTGTCGGCGATCGGCATGCATTTACTTACTGTATCACAACATGTACCACCTTACTGTCATTGTCATGCACCACTATTTACTGTCATTGAAAAGGCTCATGACGAGGTGTCCTCTTTAAAGAGGTCCGACCTGGAAACATCCCTGCCAATGTAATCAACGCTGTCGGTGAAAAACTGCACTCCTTTGTAGCTTTATTCTGTAAAATAGCTCTTAGATGTAGGTTTTAATAAAATATCCCAAGGTCACTAAACAGACCATTATACTGGTGTTATATGAAGTTTTGCTATTTATTATTTATATGTTGTTTCCCAACGGAATTATTTCCATGAAACCACGGAAGCCGAGCCAGATAGGGAAGTGTCAGAAAGCCAATACAGCTGTGAGGGCTGGTTAAGTGTATTAAAAACATACACGGACGGTGGTGAGGCGATTTCTTTTGGTTGTTGATATTATCCAGGTTTATAGGCTCAGGTTACCATGGCAGTGAGTGCCGTTCACCTGGAGTCGGACGCCTTTTTGGTGTGCATGAATCACGCGCTAAGCACCGAAAAGGAAGAAGTGATGGGACTTTGCATTGGAGAGGTGCGGTGTCTGTTATTGTAACTGACGACTGAATGTCCCTGTCAGGATCATATGCCTGATTCTGTGTGCCGTGCTTGCATTTCATTTACGATGTTTGTGGGCAGCAGAATAGCTGCATCCCGTGTGTTTCCCGCCGAGGTAAATCCCCCTCCCTCCGGTCATGGCCCTGTGAGAGTATTTGCGTAACGCTGCCGGATTAAATGCTTTAAATTGTATTGTAACATGCGCAGTTGTAGATTTAAATGACCAGTTTCCTGCGCATACGTTTAAATCTGACATTCAAATTATGTATATCTGTGGGAACATTCATAGTATGATCCTGTTATTTTAACCGTTGTCCTACATATCTTGGAAATCTCAAGAAATTTTGCAGGGTTAAGTTTGAGATTATTCCCCCCCCATCGTTTCTAGGAAAGAAATTCGATCTGATTTGTTCTACCTTTTCTAAGAACCTTTAAGACCAAACGGGGAACGCAGTTTTACCGAACTATGAGGTCAGGGGGTTTTGAAGAGATTATAATTTACGTTGTTGAGTTGTTCTGTTTCATCATGATGACTGGTTAAGGGGATCTACTGGTGAACACTATAGGTCACACGTCAACTATGACTGGTTCAACAGGTATGTCAACAGGAAATTTTCATTTGGGGAAGTTATTGCATGTGAGGTTCTCACACTAATGTAACCATTTTGGCAGGTGGACACAAATCGTATCGTCCACATTCACTCGGTGATTATATTACGGCGCTCGGACAAGAGGAAAGATCGTGTGGAAATCTCACCGGAGCAACTGTCCGCTGCCTCCACTGAAGCAGAGATATCCTTACACGGACTGGATTTGTGATATTTACATTCCTAGTGACCATCATGTGAGTCACAGTGTAGTGCAGTGTTTCCCAATCCGGTCCTCAAGCACCTACATTCAGTCCACGTTTTTGCTCCCTCCCAGCTCCCAGTCTGGAGCAAAAACGTGGACTATCTGGGAGGGAGCAAAAATGCGGCCTGAATGTGGTTCCCCGAGGATCGGATTGGGAATCCCTGGTGTAGTGTGTTTACAGACACTTGTGTTGACAGTGTGGCACGTTTCTGTTCTCATCTTCAAATCTTAGTCATTCTCATCCCTAGCTAGAGCAGTTCCATGTTTGCCGTCCGTAGCCATCCACCACTCCTTGATGGAATGCGAGAATCACTCACCAGAGTGGCTGTCGAATCTCCTTAATTAGAAGCACAGGTTGGCTGAGATGACGGGACGTCCCATGAGGGTCGTGGGTTGGTACCACTCACACCCCCACATCACCGTGTGGCCGTCACATGTTGGTATGTTCCAAGCTTGAATTTAGGTGCCCGTGTCTTTGCCTGCCGTGATCGTTATGTATGTCTTTAGATACTGGGTCAGGCTGACAGGTCCACAAAACCACATGTTTGGATCGGTGGAGCTGGTTAATCTTTGAATTGATTGCAAGATGCCTTCTGCACTTAAAGACCATCAAAGCCAAAAATCCTAAGAGTCTGGATGCAAGAACAAGAGTTAATGGAAACTTGGCATCTACAGATTTTTTGTAGATTAATTCATATGAGGTCAATATGACAAACTATTTAATAACACAAAATTGTGGGAGAATTTGTGTCCTTGTGTCGTCATGTGGTACGATTGTCCCCCACAGATGTGAGGACTCAGGCGATGTACCAAATGATGGATCAAGGTTTTGTAGGTCTGATTTTCTCTTGCTTCATAGAGGATAAAAACACAAAGGTCAGTACCCCAAATAACACACATTTCCTCTAGACCCACTGTTTCACTTATTAGCACATTTTAATCCTTAGACAATAACATAGAAGTATAAGCCAATGGTTCTCAACTGCTTTGGCCCCGGAACCCGTATTTAATCCTTGGTTATTAAGTCGTGACCCAGTTATCGAAAATTTTACACCAAATTTATTTTGCAAAAACGGTGTGGTAATAGTAAACCGAACATACTACAGTTACAGTAGCCTTCATGCACTGTTAAAAAAAAGTCTGACTTTTTTTGGGGGGGGAAAAAAATTAACCACACACTCCACGACCCTTTGAAAATGGCCCCCGACTCGCTTTCGGATCACTATCCACCTGTTGAGAATCAGTGGTGTAGATTGTGCAGTCATCTAACCAGGCACTGATAATGTGTACAAATGCAGATAGAAGCATGTCACAGTATGAAAAGATTGATTAAGATGGTCTTTTGCAGACAGGCAGAGTCCTTTACACCTGCTTCCAGTCTGTACAAGCACAGAAAGGTTCAGAGTAAGTTTGGTGTGACGTTGCATTTTGTCGCATTGAACTGTCACTGTAACTGTGACGTGTGTGAATTAAACCCAAATATTCAGCTGGAATATGGATGAATACTGTTCCGGATGTGAGACTGCAGAATGGCAATGCCAAGTGTTTGCATTCTGCACCCGAGGTATGAGAGAATCGAGATTCCTATCCACGTGGTCCCACACGAAGCCATAGGAAAAGTGTGCCTGGAATCTGCGGTGGAACTACCCAGAATCCTCTGCCAAGAGGAACAGGATACCTACCGACGGATTCACAGGTGCTGCGTTCATGTTACCCTCCTCCCCGTACTCATTTGCTAATCGTAGCTAGTCCCTGGGTTTATTTTTAACTTTAGGTTCAGAATTGTTTTCAGCTTTCAGTAAACATCCTTTCTGCCTGTTATTTACACTTTCTGAAAGCTCTGGTGTCGGTGCCACACTAAAGGGATTTGAGAATAGATTGGTATAGAGAGAAGAGAGGAGGATTTATTCTGTAACTCCTGTTTTTCCAATTTGCTCTGGGACCCTGCGAGCTGAATGCTTTTACAGAAAGAGTCCTGCTTGGGCCTGTCACGGGAACTGGACTGAGAAGTACTCAGTCTCCACGTTGCTGTGGGACTAGGGCCCGGCTTAAGGGAACAGGCCATCGGGAAATGGGAAATCAGGACTTAATCAGCTGGTCGTTCCTCTTTCAGCCTCACTCATCTGGATCCGATTACGAAGATTCATAACGGCTCAGGTACCCCTGCAGTTTAATTTCGAAACATGACATATTATTTGATACTCTGCCTGTTAATCTGGATTTCAATGCATCCTGAAGTATTTGGTCAGGCTGTAGAAGATTTAGCCAGACTATACGGACAAAAGTATTGGGACACTTGGCCATTACACCTACAGGAACTTTTATGACATCACATTCTAAATCCATAGGCATCAATATGGAGTCACCACCCCTTTGCAGCTATAACAGCTGCCACTATTCTGGGGAGGCTTTCCACAAGTCTATGGAGTATGTTTGTGGGAAACATCTAGAGGAGCATTTGTGAGGTCAGGCACTGATGTAGGAGGTAAAGATCTGGCTTGCAATCTCCACTCTAGTGCATCCGTAGGGTGTTTGAATGGGTTGAGGTTAAGGCTCTGTGAGGGCCAGTCAAGTTCTTCCACACCAAACTCACCCAACCATGTCTTTATGGACCTTGCTTTGTGCACTGGGGCACAGTCATGCCATAACAGAAAAGGGCTTTCCCCAAACTGTTCCGACAAGGTTGGAAGCATAGAATTGTCCAGAATGTCGTGGTATGCTGAAGCAGTAAGAGTTCCCTTCCCTGGAACTAAGGGGCCCAGCCCCTGAAAAACACCCCCATACCATTATCCCTCCTCCACCAAACTTTACAGTCAGCACAATGCAGTCAGGCAGGTAATGTTCTCCTGGCATCTGCCAAACCCAGATTCATCCATCAGACTGTCAGACAGAGAAGCATGATTCATCACTCCATAGAATGGAAGCCCATTCCATGAAGCTCCCGGCGCACAGTTATTGTGCTGAAGTTAATCCCAGAGGAAGTTTGGAACTCTGCAGTTACTGACTCAACAGCGCATTGGCGACTTTTACGCACTATGCGCCTCAGCACTCAGCGACCCCGCTCTGTTACTTTACGTGGTCTGCCACTTGTGACTGAGTTTCTGTTGTTCCTAAATGCTTCCACTTTGCAATAATGCCACTTACAGTTGACTGTGAAATATCTATCAGAGAAGAAATTTCACACACCGACTTATTGCAGAGGTGACATCCTATGACAGTATCTCTCCTGAACACCTGTGGCAATGGGTCTGAATGACACAGCTGAATTCAGTGATTAAGAGGTCTGTCCCAATACGTCTGTCCATATAGTGTACAATAAAAGAAGGTATAAACAGACTGTATCCAGACAGAGATTCTAAGAGCAGATATCCTGAGCTGAGAGGTGTCTCATCGCCCTGACCCTGATCTCCTCCCTATTTCCAGTCTTCACCAAGAACCTGTGCAGCCAGATGTCAGCTGTCAGCGGCCCCCTGCTTCAGTGGCTGGAGGATCGTCTGGAGCAGAACAAGCAGAGCATCAGTGAGCTGCAGAGCCAGAAAGAGCGCTTAATGCAGGAACTGGCCACCATGTGAGGGGTGGGCCCTCAGACCACGCCCCTCCTCTCCACGCCCTCAGGGCTCTGTGACTGGGCCAGGCTTCTCCATGCCCCGCCTTTATCCTAATAAGGCATCATGGCTCCACCCCCTTATAAATGTTCTTCTAATTCCCCTTCTTTCTCCACTGACTACAATCCCCACCATCCATTATGTTGTTCCACAGGCTCCTCCCACATGGTGCCCCTGGTACTCCAGCCAATTCAGCCGGCTGATAATCTGTAAGAGCAGGGAGATGGAGCAATACGAGGTGCTTTTGTGTCTGGAAAAGGGTCTAGCCGCTTCTCATAGATGATGTGATTTTGGGGTTTATGGATGCCTCCTCATATGTGCTGACTGTGTTCCTCAGCCTGTGCAGATAACAGAAAACTGTGGAAATTTCTTCTGGAACAAGCGCTGTATTTTGACACTGGGTGACGTGTGATATAAGTCACTGAATGTATTTATGTTATTTACATAGCGATCTGTAATATCTTGGTTGTTACTTAAACTGTGTCTTGCCCAAATGTGATTACATTGCTTTGAATTTCTGAAAATCTTTGAAAATCAATTTTTGTTTGTAGTGTAAGTGCTGCCCAGCTGTTTGTCATGATCTCGGGTGGACGGATGTAGTCACTAGTTGGATGTTGTTCACCACTAAGATGAAGGATTTTTGCTTACAGAAATCTGGAGATACTTTGTTCTTTTCACACATATACAGGTCAGCGCAAACTTGGGGGAGTCACGGTACAGGGTAAGCCAGCATTCAGCACCCCTGGGCCTGGGGGTTAAGGGCCTTCAGTAGAGGTCCAGTGGGAGCCTCAGTTAGTCAGCTGGCCCTGGGATTCAAACTGGTGACCTTCCGATCATGGGCATAGCAGCTCATCTTGCTGATCCACACACCATCCCCTAACACGCGTGTCAAACTCCAGTCCTGGGGGGCTGTGAAGCTTAGTTCTTTTCCTGTTCCCCCACAAATGATTTGGTTCAAGAGCTGTGTGGTAATTAGCACAAGGAGTTGCAAGGAGGTAAATCAGGTGTGTTAAATGAGGGGAATCCTGAAAATGTGCAGGGCTCCGGCCCCCCTGGACTTCCCAAAAGAAGCAGGAAACAAATGGTTTGCATTTCTTGCAAACTGTTTATAGCGATCACGTCTGTCTGGGTGAAATTGTTCACTATAAGCGGATGATCATTATAACCGGCAAATTGCCATCTAATTGACATATGTATATTTATTACACAAATATAAGGCAATAAATTGCGCAGCGTTGCTGTGTACTGAATTTTATTGACTTTCATATTACAGTACAGCTGTTTCAAACGCTTTTCAAATGACAGTACTGTACAAATTAAATTACTGAACTGCGTATAATGCAAATATGCTATAGTACAGTACTGTACATAAAATATAGCTTATTGTAGTTTTGCTATTGCATCTCGTTGGCTCGGCTTTCGCAGTTTATCATAAGCTTTGATGAGTATATTTGACGGAAATTTACTTTCTTTTTTCGTTATGTTTTTTGCACACGCAGCATTAGCCTCAGGTAGCTAGCGAGAAGCAGATGGGTTACCAAGGCAACGTAGACGAGTAAGAAAAAAAGATTTTTTTTCCCATGTTATGTATAAAAAGATACAAAATGAACACTGTAGGCGGACTACTTGATTACTATAAGCAAATTATTTAAACAGTATTTGTGCAGGAATGATTCTATCCCAAGCTTTTTGATCCATATAAGTGGCTGACCTCTATAACTGTGTTCACTATAAGCAGGTTCCACTGTATCTTAAATATTGCTAGTATTGAAACCGATTGGTGTTATTACTTTTGGTAGCTGAAACTGTCTTTCAGTGTTTATATTTGACCTCTTTTTGTTCGGCGTCGTCTTCCCTAAAGCCAGGTTGTGTACAAATGACGGACACTGCATTTTTCTTTGGTACAAGCTGCTGGAGTTCAGACAACCTAAGATGAGACTCGCCAGAGAGACAGACACATTCTGACAATAAAAAGAAAGTAAATAGTACCAGATGAGCAGATAATCAACCCCCCTTTCTTTGGTTGTGGTGGGAAGTAAGGGGTTTTCAGTGTCGAACGTTTCTGACCTTTGACCTTGCTGTAGTGCTGAACCAAACACACACTCCGTCACGAGCTGCGGGGCTGAAAAGGGAGGGAATACCCCCCCCCAAATAATTTTTAAAAATCCATGGAAACTTTTGGGAGTGTGTCAAGATTGGGAATTTTCAGTTAAAAAATGTTTTTAAAAGACTCAACGATGAGACGGTGTGACGCGCGGAAACCAGAGAAGCACTCGCTGTCCCTTTTGGGTGGAATTTCCTGCGTTAAAATACACACGTATGCAGGAAAAGAAGAAGCAGAGAGCAAAAATTGGTAATGAGGAGAAAGAAGATCCACCGGAGTCCATATGCTTCTGCTGGATTAATGAAATGCCTATTTTTGTCAAATCTCAGGACCATAATATTGAATTATTTGGGTCTTGCTTTTCTGAATAATAGCCATGGCTGCCATGTTAATAAAAGAACACAGTCATGCAGGAAAGACCCGGTCGGGATAGGTGACGGACAATGAGAGCAGCCAATGAGGAATCACAGTCTGACACCTACAAGGCCTGGTCAAGGCAGGACGTGCTCTGAAATAATCGCACTCCGACTGCCTGCCTGGCGGTTTCCATAGGAACAGTGCTGCCCCGCAGCCCATCGTTCCGTTGCCCAAACGCGCGAGTCACCGGATGCCTTTCATCGCTGGGGTTTGAACACAATTTCCTGAGAGAGGAAGATCTTTATTACGGTGTTGTTGAGTAATGCCTTGCCGTGCTGGAAAGGAGGTCATGTGAAGAAGGACGTTTTTTTGGTGGGGGGGGGCTGGAGCTTGAGGTCACTGTCTGTCATTCAGCAGAAAGACGCCTCAGACTTCAGCTCTGGCCTGTGCATAAATAGTTGTGTGGAAAATGGTGCCTATATTCCCAAAACTAGGCCCTGAGGATACACGCTAAGGGAGACCCTTTTAAGTTCCTTCAGTCAATAAACCAGAGCCTATTAATTTGTGCACTTCCATTTAATGGTGCATTAGTCTGCCCTGAGGATAAAGGGTCAACCATTTGTTCAGAACTGCCAGTACAAGAGATGGCCCAGCCGGGGTGTGTACTGGGGCGGGCTCACAGGGGCATGGTGAAAGCTGATTGGCTCCCTGAAAGCCACTCCGCCTATCAGCTGTGTCAGCCAAACCATATTTCCTTTCCTAACTCAAGTACTACTCAGAAGTAAAAAGTACTACTGGGAAGTAACAGGTCCCATATATTGTATCTTAATTTCCAAAATGTCAAACTCCACATTGTTTAAACGCTGAAGGCTCTTTTAATTGCAAAAATCTTCTGTAACAAGTACGTTTAGTTCTCCAGTTGAATGGATGACAATTTTATTACTGATTTGGGGACAGTTAATTTGCTAAGGAAAATTACTACGTGAACCAATTTCAGTCAGCACATAGATCCTTGATCCTCCTGTCATCTGACGCAGACACAAAGACAAATTATACATTGCCTGATGTATTTCTTCTCATTTTTAATAAACTGACAAAATGATTAATCAAATCTACCCCTACCTTCTAATAGTTTTAATAAAACTTCAAATATAAAATTCTTGGAAATGAATTAACATATAGGTATTGGACTAAAAGCAAAATGCCATCCAATATCGCCCCCTTCTGGAGTCATGCTAAATCATTTTAAATGTATTTTTTTTTATTTCTGGGGCAGATTTAACAGCAGGTGCGCTGGTAATAATGCAGTGAAATCTGATAACTTGTGTCGCTATCTGGTCATTTCCAAATTAAATATTCTGAAAGCATCTTTAAAATGTATGCTTTTTTAGATGCATGAAAACACGCATTAACCAAAAAAAGGACAAAACAAGCATAACGCATTCTGATTGCTCGTATCTAGTATGGCTTACAGCCGTATTAAAAGATACGTATATATATGTAGTGTGGAGTCCAAGCGGCAGTGTATAAATTCTCGCAGCGTTTTGCATCGGTTTCAGTTCACACCGCTTCAAAGTCTCCCGACAGATGAAGTGGGTGCAGGTCCAGTAAAGCAAGCCAAAGTGTCTTTTATTAATAGAAAATAGTATAACTTAACTCTTACTAGTAAAAATAACATTCTTACTAGTAAAAAAGCAATTTTTACTAGTAAGAATATGAATTCAAGATATCTACAATGCAATTCTTAGTAATAAGTATGATCATGTTTATTAGTAAGAACTGTATTTTTAGTAGTAAGGATTCATAATGTAGATCTGTTATTCAGTGTTTACTAGTCATATATTCCCATTGATATCCACTTTTTACTAGTAAAAATTGCTATTGTAGATATCTGTAAATACATTTTGACTAGTAAGGATTCCAGAACCACGTATCCATAATGGAGTTTTTACTTGTAGCAATTTAATTAAAGATCTCTAGAATGTAATTGTAGAAGTCTGAAATTACACATATCCAAAATTTGAATGACTAGTAAAAATTGAATTACAGAGCAGAGTAAAAACTGCATTTTTACTAGTAAGAATTAAGTTGTGACGAGTAAGATTTGGCTTGCCACAGGACCAGCGACATCCACTACGACTGTTGCCCCGTGTCCAAAACGATATATCACAGAAATCACCGCCACACAGCTCAGCTGCGTAATAGTCTGAAAAACGTCTGGATCACACGAAACAATAAAAGGGTTTTGTTTTTAAGACAAGAGGAAGTTTACGTTCTCAGTAAGAATCTAACTTCCCTTTTTATTAAAGAGAAAACTCTCAAAAGCGAAGACAGATCCAATCGGTATCATCCTACTTATTACCTAATGCTGATCACGGAGCTGTCGGGAGCTGGAACGCTGTGTCGCCTAAATGGTTTAGAACATGGGGGCATTTGTCAAACCACTAGAGGGCAGTGACACCTCAGTTTCGTGAACTCGCAACCGTTCATGCAGCGTTCACCTACCCTGCGTGTCAAGTTTATTTATGCTATTAACGACTTAAGTTCAAATGCAAAAGGCAAATGTTCTCTTTTTCTGTTTTTATTACAAGGTGTGCAGAGGACGCACTATTCATTTCGAATGTAGTCTGAAAAGAGTTCATTTAAAACTCATTGAGCTTATTTAAACCGTCTAAATGAGGAGTGGTAATTTAAAACCCAGTTAAACCCAGACCCATTTTAGTGTGGAGCTAACGGGTTATAAATACACTGAATAATATGGAAAACAAAAGTGTCTAGAAAAGATAAAGGAATCATATATTTAGAAGACTGGATGTTTTTTGCTACAGGAGTCCTCTGACATTTACGATAATGAGATTTATAGCTTAAAACAGACTAATAAAAATTAAATACAGAAATGTTCTACAAAGCTGTATTTTCCAGCGCCTGTTCCAAATACCTAGGTAAAAGCCTGAAGCTGGATGGGGATGACATTCCGAGGCGTGCAGGAAACAGGAACGGCACTGGGTTTGTTTCCCATAATGCACCAGCACTGAGGTGCCTTTGAGGGGCACGATGAATGCGAGCTGTCCTGCGTACCCACCGTAATCTTAATAAAGACATAAATAGCAGAAGTTCATGCGCACGAAGCAGAATCTGGATAAATGTGTGTGTGTGTGTGTGGGGGGGTTCTCTCTGAGAAATCCCACACAACTAGAAGACGATCTCCTTCTTTATTACTTATGGCAGACGGCTGGTATTTCTTAATCTTGGGAAAAAAGTGCTTAGGGGTGGGAAGATCGGGGGGGGGGGGCGTTGGGCAAAGGTCCGTGGGAGGAGGCTGCCGGCTACCGGACGGGGCCGCCCGGGAAGGGGTGGGGG
>JAODLD010000070.1:2492243-2502687 GCA_026781065.1 Mormyrops boulengeri | reverse complement strand
CTTTTTCTCTGCCTGTCAACAGTGGTGAAACAGCTCACTGCCAGCCAACAATCTGCCCACTCTTTCCACCCCGTCTTCCCCCCCCCCCCCCCCCCCCCCCAAGTCTGCTGTTACAAAATTAGTTTGACCCAAGACTATTTGTTTACCCAGTGCTAATGATGGGGTGCTGTGTTCATGGCGACGGCTTTGCTAAGGTGACAAAACCGCTCTTTGGACGTAATTGCCACCTTGTCTGCTATGTCAATACCACCCAGCAGGGCCGCGCCGTGCCACTCCCCAGCCGCCTTCAGTGACAGCGGCAGCGGAGGGACGGTGTCCTGCTATTTCATGTGCCACATATGGTGCTCTGGAAATTTAGCAGAGGATCTTAGATGAACTCTGCCCATGCCAATGAGATGTCCAGGCCTCCTAGGTTTTTAGGCCTTGCTGGTGTCCATATGACTGTTTGAAGCTTAGAATCCCTCATGGTCCCGCTCCGGGTCCGCCAGACAGATGCAGGTAGATCTGTTCTTTAAATCACGAGAAGCCTCACCCAGTGTTCGACCAGTACGCTCAACATTCAATAATGTTTGGTCAACCGCGTAGGTGCTTGAGTAGGCTAGGAATATGCTATTATTTTTAGCCTATTGTGAAGACCCTCCCAACCACCAGTGCTAATGTATGTTGTACAGGGGGGGGCTTATTTAGTGCCACTGTGTACCTGCATATGGAAGGTATGACAATAAAGCCCATTTGATTTGACTTGACTTATATGAAGTGACTTCCTAGGCCCAAGACCAGCATTGGAGATGACAGGTGGTGACACTGTGACACTTAACATCACTCCTGCTTGCTGAATATCATTAGCACATGCGTTGTACCAAATAACATGGCTCTAATTTGAACGTACTTATCTAAATAAGTCAGAATAATGAAAAAATCCATATACACTTTGCATTTTAAGTGGAGTTTCTAAGAAGCAAATGCAGAGAGGGAGTTGAAATGATAAGTACTGGGTGGGGGGGCAGGGTGGGGGTTAAAATCAGACAGCCGCTCTCAGGTTCAGTGGTTTGTCTGACAGGGGCTTCACCAAGCAAATATATAAAAGTTCTTTCGCTGTATCAGGCCCTTTTTGACAAATTAAAGGCAATGCAGTGGAACGGCCTGGCCGGCGTCTCCGGCAGTATCGCATGCGGATCGGGGGAGAGAGTGTTGAAGCGACACGAGCCCCGTGACATCCCGGATTCCATTGTTTTTGGCTTTATGTCCCATCTGTCTTTTGGCATTATGAGAGAAATTCACATCTGGGCATGCTGGCTCCCATACTCTACACTACTCTCGCAATACTCTCCTACCCAACCCTAACCATACTCTTACCCTAACCCTACTCTATCCTATCCCATACCATCCCATCTCATGCCATGCCATCCCATGCCATCCCATCCCGTCCCATCCCATCCCATCCCATCTTATCCCGTCTCATCCCATCCTATCCTGTCCTATCCTATTCTACCCTGTCCTATCCTATCCTATCCTATCCTGTCCTATCCTACACTACACTACGCCAGAGGTGAACAGGAATTAAGACTCTGGAGTTTGGTGTTCTTTACAGCCCCACAATCATAAAGAAATTGCGAGAAGAGATGGCCGATCCAGCACTGACCCACCCTATGCCATCCTACCCTAACCATGCAAACGTTTCCCTAATACACAGAAGCTGTACACACCTGAAAGCATTCGCCAAGCTCACACATTGTCCCATTCACACCCTCCCGCTCTAAAGGCCAGCCCACCGCTCCATCGCAAGGCTGAAATTTACGATTGGCCTGAGTCATCCGTCTGCAAGCGGGGCGTAAATCTGTCTCACGGCTAGCTCTCTGGCTTGTACACGGCTGCATGCTCCACCGTGGCGGGAAAACAACAGCAAAAACAATCAAGCACAAAACAATGCCTGTTATCTGAAAAATTAAAAATCCATTTGCAACACTATGCCAAGGTGTTGATTATTACACTCTGCTGGATCCAGTGAGCTGCCGGGTGTTTGCTGTAACATGCAGAACTACGGCGGTAGTTGGAGTGCCGTGATGATGAGAAAAGGCAGGATGGCTTGGTGGCTCAAAGGTCAGCCTTGGACCTGGAGCCTGCGGGCTCAATTTTGCATCTTCTCCTTGTGTTTAAGTGAGTTGCTTCCAGTTTCCACCCACAGCCCAATAACATAAATGTATCTCCAGTAGGACTGTAGGAATTCCCAGAACACATGCTTGCTAGTGTACACTTACTGCAGTGCACACTTACCGCAATGCACACTTACTCTAGTGCACACTTACACTAATGCACACTTATGCTAGTACACACTCCCACGTGGGCACAGGGCCGAGCCGAATAGATCACCCTTGTTTCCGATATCCCTTCTGACAGACATCCTTGCCTCGCTTTCACAATCAGAGGGAGAAGTTGGAGGGAGTCACCAAAATGAGTGGGGGGGGAGGAGCGGCTGGCACGTTTTCCTCCATGATCCCTCAGGTGCCGCTCTTGTCCGTACATCCATTTTTTGCCCCCCTTCGCCCCCCACCACGCTTCACTTACCAGCTGTTATCTAACTGCCCCACTTTATACTCACTCTCCCATCTCCCATTTTCCCTCCCCAGTTGCATGCCCCCCCCAAAAAACAGAGATAAAATAGGTCATGCATAACATGGATCGCTGTTCTGCCTCTTGCGCCGGTGTGATCGCACACAGGAAACAGTGTCTATCGCCGCCTTCCTTTCCAAATTGCTCTCTTCTGTCATGCTTTTATCCAGGAATTTGGCAAATGGTTTTACAACATGTCGAACTATACAGGAGAATATTTCCTAGATTTGGCCAGGTGCCATTTTGGTTCATACCATCATCCCATAAGTCTTCTCCATCCACAATGTTGAGATTCCTCATGTTCCTGTGCCTCCTGTCTGTTCCTCCAGAACCTTGCCATTCTTCCTTTTCCCATATCTTAGGCCAGACCTCCCTCCTGGCATCCAGAAGCTCGAATTCCACCCACGTTTTCACATGTTGGCCCCCGGCTCCAGACCTTTGGCCTACCCCTTCTTCATCTGTGACTCCTTTGGCACACACTTCCCAGTAACCCCGCGGACAGCCCATGACGGATCTGCTCACCATTGGCTCTGGATCCCGTTCCTTTGGAGGTGGCCACAACATCTATGCATCTTAAGGTGCCGCTGGTCCTCTTCACAATGCGTCAGGCCCGGCGATGTGCCCGCCAGATTTATGAGTTATGATTTATGTATTCGGTGTAGTTACTCATCCTGTGTAATGCATTTTACCACTACGTGCTGCGGCCAGACAAATACAGGAAGCCGAAAGAAAGTTCCATCACTTTGGTTAGTATCTTCTAGTCTATGAATGAATGTAAATGTAATGCAAATGTATTTGAATTCATGTTATTGTCAACCCCCAGTCCCCGCCTTGTCCACTTCGCTCCCCAAAGTGTGAATTTCCCTGGCTACATTACACCATCCCCAAATGTGCATCTGCTGTTCCTCATGGCCTCGCTTGCCCCCGCAGACCCACGTGTGGTCATCATTACCATGGTTACCACATTTTTTCCCCCCACCGTCCCCTGCCAGCTGCCGTCTCCCCTCTGGGCACGGGCGACCATCCGAGAATGCGTGAGCACGAACACGCACACACACACGTGATCTGCCCCCCCCCCCCGAACCTCCAATCCCTTATCGCCTCCCACACAGTCTCCGCCGGCGACAGGATCCTCTACAATCAGTGACCCAGGAGTCGTGTGACCTCCTGACGGCCCTTAGTGGAGATTCCAGTTCAGACCAGTAGGCTTTTTCATATGGTTTCTAATGGGCTTCTGATGATATGATCCGCTCTGCGGCACTCATCAGTGGGCGTAGCAAGAGAAGGGATTTCATAGCAAACAACCGGTGAGGCTCAGTAAAACGGCTACTGCATGTCATATCCTGTTCCTCCGTTGGACTTCAGAGTAAATGTCCTGTGATGGACTGGCCTCATGTCCTGCATTCCCAGGCATGGGCTCCAGGTTTATTGGAATCCGGGGCTGAATAAGAGGTTATGGAAAATAAATGGAAATGGTAAATACAGGCACCCAGTTTGTTGCCAGGTCTCTGCTTACTGGCCTCTAGGCTGGCTGTGACCCTCATACATAAAGGGGCTCTGGGAAATGGAGGGGTGGATGGATGGATGGGTGAATGGATGGGTGGATGACTGTTCCGACCTTTTTATTGTTTGGTAACAATGAAACTAATGTCATCCATTTTAAAATGCCAACCCCCTCCTTCCCCCTTCAGGGATTATCTACAGTTCATTCCTCCTTCCTGTCTGTGTTTTGGCACCAAACGATCAAAGTCTATGGATTCTCTCAGTTTCGCTTAGTGGCAAGTAATCGATACTCCTGACAGGAAGGAATAAGCTGCGAGACTGTTGACAAAGACCCAGGCTCCTCTGGTGACAGTTTGTAAGGAATTACTCCCTGCATTAGGCAAGCTGCCGTTTCAATGAGCACAACAGTTACGAGATTTAATTGGATTTATTTTGGTACATTAATAGAATTGTTTGTGTGATTTGTGTGCATCAGGCCCAGGAAATCATTAATCAATTTCAACCATTGTTATATAAAAGTACATTTTACCAATCAAACCGTGTAAAGTTTAATTTAATTTTTTTTGTTGTGTTTGTGGGGATGGCTCAAAGGCCTGGAATGCGATGGATGCAGAAAACGGTGCTCCCCCGCCAAAGGATTTAAAAATACATCTGCTTATTTGGATCGTTTTCCTTAGTTTTATGTATAAAACCTTTGAAGTATTCGACGGACATCTAGAGAGCGATGCAGGAAGATCCAGGCTCTTTTTTTGGGGGTAGTCTCTGTGACTTGACCTGATGAAGTGGTCTGAAATGGCAAACTGGGATTAGGTCTGTCATTGGCCCATTTGCTGAGGTTATTCTTGTCCTGTCCACACTTAGAAAGAAGGAAACTTGCGCCTAGAAGTATGGGCTTAATTTAACCCGAACTTAACTATCAGCTGTCACTGATATCCTAGTAACCTCTCCTTCTGTCATCATTTCCCAGGACTGTGTCTTACGTTAATGGGGTTACAGCAAGTTAATATGGAACAAAAACAAGACTGATGTCACCATGTCACAAAGTTCATTGCTTGTTGAGAACATCACCTAATAGTTGTTGTTTCTCAGTCTCAAGATGGTCCTACTGGCATCTATGTTTTGGCACCAGGTTCTAGGAGAACGGAGCTCTTGGGTGCTCTGTAACAGCTCTTGCGGTCACGTTTTGAGTGTTCTGTGTGACTGTGATGAGCTTCTTCATGAGGGTTCTGGCAGGTAAAGGGTCAACATGAACGGAACTCTACCCAGAGGTCGCCTTCATGTCCATAAAATCTGGATGCTGTGCATGTTCTCCTGCCACATCATCAACAGGGGCCTTTACATCATAATGACCTCATCAGACAGATGGATAATTAATTCATGGATACTGCTAACCCTAAATGTTACTTTTCATGCTTATAACCTGTCAATACAGTATTTTCATACTCTGTCCATGACTGGTACCATCCTGCATGCACCCCACCCCCATAAATTCTCCCCAAATCCCTACTCCATCCATGTGACACGGCTCTGCGATTCGGTAAGCTGCAACATGCAGACTCCCAAGTAGCATGTAGGAGGAACTCCCGCAGAGGAACGTGTCAAGATATCCTCATAAACCCCCTCTCAACCTACCCAGAGCGGAAAATACACCAGCTAGACCCGCTGCCACTGTACTCCCCAGTCACAGCCGCTGGATTATGAGCGTCTGAAGGCTCCGTGTGGCTGTCATCGACTTCCAGCATTTTCTATGATTCCACCGCTGTTGATGACAAGTCCTACTTGTATTATTTGCTCATCAAACACCCTGGCGTTGCTGACAGGTGAACACCTCAGCCATTCACTCAGCACGGCGTCTGCTGAAGACACTCCAGCTACACATGGTGCGACATCCAGTGATCTGAACTGTAGTCACAATCACCGTTGCACCATCCGCCTCTGGTAGCTGGATCTCCACATTGTCTTCACAATGCAAGCCCTACATTTGCCTAAAGCATTCCAGAGTTGAAGGTTGGTGATGGTGGTGAGTGGACTTGGAACTTGAAGGCACAAGTCTTTGCTTACGCTCAGGCCTGGACTGACCATCGGGAAGTTCCAGAAATTTCCTGGCAGGCTTGTATAATGAGGGATGAGACCAAGGGGGCAAACACCGGTTGGTGGAAAATTAACAGCAAATGCTTATGCCCCATGTCAGTCTCTGGGATAATGATTCTCTTCTCTCCATTACTACTCTAACATCCTACAGCAGGGTTCTCCAATTCCGGTCCTGGAGGGCCAGTCTGTGACACAGTTTGTGGATTTCCCTGTGGTGTTGCACACTGAGCCTCCAGGACCGGAATTCGGGATCCCTCGTCGTGCAGCTTACACTATCCAGGCTGCAGTAATGAGAAGAGAGTACAAGGAAATCTAAGAAAACTTCCCCGTACTGGAGGAACTTTGTGCGGACGACTCTAAAATCCTGTTAAGTGAGAGCTAAGGGGAAGTATGGACAACGAGAGGCCAATACGGGTTCGACGCATTATGTGAATCCTTAGTCTTAAAATAAAACACAAAAAACAAATTTAACTGACTGTTCTGCACAGTTCCAAATACAGAGAAAAACAATTAAACCTTTCAAAACAAAGCAAATTGCCGAGTCGGCTGTCCCTGGAGTCGGTCTGCATAGACGGTCTTCGTCTTCGGGCTTAAATGAATTTTTCATGTCAGTGCTTTGATTTCAAATTTATTTATAAGAATCCGGAATGGAAAAAGAATCTGTTTATTTGCCGGCTTATTATTGTCCGGTGACATTTATTATTTACGTGTCAATGCGGTGGAAAAGCGTTAAGCGTCCATACAGTCATGGTTCCAGCCTACTTCTCCTTAATGACTGTTTTTCATTTGCAAATGGGGCAAATTTGTACTCGGCATCGATCGACATTCACCAGATGGAAGGACACTGGAGCTCCAGCACCTCAGCGGCAAGTCGAATACTCCTCATGAAAGAGTAAAGAGGGGAGATGGAGCCAGTGAACACGATGTCCTCCAGAATGGGGGGGGAGGGGGGCTCTTCAAAATTTTACTGGCACAGGGTCATACATGTACTGCAAATGAAGACTAAAAAGACACACTGCTTATTCGTACCCCCCAGCATTGTCCTTTCTGAGAGCCAAGTGGGTCATTGTACAAGAAAAATTAAAAGAAAAGTATACCTTGGACCAAGTCTATATTAAGTAGACTGCAAATAGGGACTGCAAATAGCTGCATATTCGCCAAGTCTGTACCTTCCTCTCTTTTTATGCAGGTACCATTTTGTTGTCGGTTTACTGTTGTAAATAAATTACATGGATTCATAACGTTACGCTTAAGATATTTGCATTTCTGGTCTTCATTACCTTTCTGGCCCTTGGTTATTAAAAATGGGTCATGAAATGGGTCGACATGTCTGCTCCTTAGCCCCATCCCACCGGGGGTCAATTAAATCCCGACATCTATTCTCAGTAACTACTTGTCTATTTGAGGGACACTGCGACCCAGAGATGGTCCCGGAAGCCTGGGCAGGACTCGGTCAATCTCCGAACACTCATATGGGTATTGGTTCACATGCGAGGAAGTACTGAAGTATCAATCGGAAGTGTGGGGAAATGATAAGCACCATGCAAGGGTTCGAACACACAACCGGCTCATGGGAGTTTTATTTGCTTAAAAATGTTCTGGGGGCAGAAGGAAAAATGATTGGTTCAGAAAGATAACCAATAAGATTGTAGAGGAGGTGGGCCCAAGCAACTAGAGGAGGCGGAACCAAGATATCTGATTGGCTGATCCTGCCTCCTCGAATTGCTTGGACTCATCTCTCTGAACCAATCACTTTTCATTCTGCCCTCAGAACATTTTTGTGTAAGTAAAACTCCCATAAACGCACAACCGTACAGGTGCTGGTCAACCATGGTGTGTCTTTGACTTGTAAAAGCCCATTAGAAACTGCTATTTCTGGTGGCTTTTCTCCAACACGTATATGAATCCAGTTCTTGCTGCTATCTTTGCATGAGGCACGACTTTTCACCAGGAGATGCTGCTCTTGCTCCACACGGCTCACATTACAACCATCCCTTATCTTTGTATCGCTCCTGCCCACTGTTCATAAGAGGCAAAAAAACGGGCCCAGCCCACCCCTGGACACCTCCAGTCTCCAGAGGCTTCTTAATATTCATCGTTTCAGTCCCACTGCTGATGAGTATCTGTACCGCAACACCGAAGCCGCAGACAAAGGTGAAAAGTGTGAGAGATGCTGAGCCACGGCAATGGTTTTTCAGGCTATAATGGCGTAAATCTCTGACCCAGGTCTGAGTGCTGTCTCTCCTCTTTGGGCATAAAGAGATGGTGTAAATTTTGCACTAAGTGCTAAGGAACGAAACTGGGAACGGAGCCAAAAGTGAGGAAAACACATTTATTATTCCAGCAAATGATTCCACCAAAGGTAGCTGTAGTAGTTGTTTTCTTCCTCAGTTCCTCGGGCGCTGTGTGCGTCTGGGCATATCTGTCACCTGTACTACCTTCAGGGCATCAGCTGGGCTGAGGGTTGCTGAGGTGCCCAGGCGGGAGAAGAACAGGTGTGTGTGTGTGCCTCAATGCTCCGGGGGGGGGCAATAAGTGGAGCCAATATGAAGGTGTTTTTTCTGGAAAAGGGCCCCGTGAATCCTCCACGGTGCTGGAATCGGTCAAGAGAATCCAACCGAAGTCAGTCATGCGTGTGTGAGCAGCCATCCAGGAAAACCCTTCAGCTTTCGGATGAGCTTCCCTAAGAGGGCGGGGCTAGACTCTGCTACGCAGCCAGGACACCCTAATCGGTGGCTGGGAGGGGCATCGCTAACACAGAGATCACTTAAGAGTAACTACAGGAAACGTGAAAGTGAAAAATTGTCATTGTTAGCACAAACAACTACATTTGTCCTATGTCTTCAACCCATATAAGGCAGTGGTGGCTTAATGGTTAGGGAAGCACACTCGCAATTGAAAGATTGCAGGTTCGAGTCCCACAAGGCACTGCTGAAGTATTCTGAGCAAGGTACCGCCCCTAAGCACTGCTCCCCGGGTGCTGAATTGGCTGCCCCCTGCTATGTCACGATGTCACATTTGGGTTAAATGCAGAGGACACATGTTGTTGTGATGTGTCAACGAGGACCACTGATCACCTAATTCATATGTGACATAGCAGTAGGCAGCTATATTATTCAGCTCCTAGGGAGCAGTGCTTGGGGCCAGTACCTTACTGGGTGGGGATTTGAACCAGCAACCATTTAGCTATAAGTGCCCTTTTCTAACCATGAGGCCACATACATACAATGACTGTACATTTGTGAGGTTGGGCTCCAGCTTTAAAATGCATTAAAAGGTACCAATAGAACCATGAATTTGCTTCATGAGCATGAAGAGTTTGAAAATCCCTCCAAAACTTCCTAGACTGGATGCTTGTGGGGTCCTGTCTCACCTTCAGAGGTCATCTGCCCTCATTAGTCAAAACTGCAAGTGGGACCAGAAACTCCCTGTTGGAAGTGAATCTTCTTTACAGTGGTGGTGGGGGGGGGGAATTTTCGAGTACCCCCCCTCCGCAGATGCGCAGCCACTGCACAGGGCCATAATGAACAGCCACTGCTCATAATGACGAAATCCAGCAGTATTTCAGAGGAGAGTTCTTGCTGATTGCTTTGGTTTAAACTGTGTGCCGCATGCAGTCAATCCACAGAGTATTTAGCTTAATGAACCTGAAGGTTTTCCAAGGTGAGCTGTGAAAACTGGCATACTTTTTAAGCCTAAATCCTGTTATGTAACAGGTGTAAATGGACGTTCTGTGGATTAATCTGCATGATCTGCGCTCGCGGACATCATCGGCCTAACAGCTCCGAGTCCACGTCCCTCTGGGCCGTTTTTAATACGCAGCAGCCTATTGCAGAAAGGTGAAACAGCCCCAGAGAACCGACAATTTCAGAGAATAGGTACAGCGAAAAAAGTGTAGGAAATGCCCCTTGGGAACCAAGATGGCCGACTATCAGTCTTGTCAGACGATGATCCACCATTGATTGGGATTTAAGTCCAAAAACGTCAAAATAATTGGGCTGGGGGCAAAAAAAATGTTGTAGTCTGAGCAAAAACAAAACAAACGGACAATCATCATCTCAATGCCATCTGTCATCGCTGGCGCCCCTGGCTTTACACGAGCGACGGCGCTGCCCTTGGGGGCCAATAAATACAGCGGCCCGTTACTTGTGCTTGGGGGGGGGGGGCGGGGGGCCAACGATGTAGCAAATCCGCGGTTAAGGGGGGGCTGATATCGGTCTGTGTTCCTTAGGGGTTTGAC
>JAODLD010000070.1:2467197-2492143 GCA_026781065.1 Mormyrops boulengeri | reverse complement strand
CCCCCCCCCCCCCCCCCCCCCCCCCCCCCCCCCCCCCCCCCCCCCCCCCCCCCCCCCCCCCCCCCCCCCCACCAACGATGTCTCAACTCAGCCTTTAAGAGGGGGCTGATATCGGTCTGTGTTCCTTAGGGATTTGACAGGGCAGCAGAAGTGTTTATGTCAGGCCCAGTCAGTGAGGTCTGACCTCTCTGTAGCCGAACTTGTCACGGCCAACCGCGGAACGTGCCAGGTTCTGCGTCACGGGGGACTAGGTGAAGCACCGTGAAGACCCTTCACATCTCGGCAAGACAAATCTGGCCTGCCACAGCATCATCCTCTGAACATACATGACCCAGGGAACGGGGGTGGGGGGGTGGTGGTGTTATAAAACTAATGTCACAGGTCTCAAGGCTGCAGCAAGGACAGCCAATAGCACTGAATGGGGCTAACTGATGCTATGGAGAATGTTCCGGAAGGTGGGTGGCTGGGCGGCTTGTTGGAATGAGATGCTGGACCGGGGGACAGGACTTTGGTCTCGGAATGCAGCCAAGATACGAAAAAAAAAATTCTAATTCAGGTCTGGGATTTAGGATTTACATAAAATGATACATTACTGGTATGGTTTCAATAACACACAGAAACACCATTTAAAAGCAGCAGCTGAACTGGCAAAACGATTGGATATATTGATGATGCGTGAAGGGATGAAAACCCCCAGATTGGCGCTCTTGTTAGCGGCCTAATAAGACCGAAATGAAGACTACACCATTTAATTAGTTATAAATGGCAAGTGAAAATATTAAACACAGCTTTAATTACTGACCCGATTGTTCCCACCTCGCGAAAGTGCGGTGAAATTACTTACGCTATGTATTTATTTGCAGGGGGGCAGCATTCAAACCTGTTCCTCCCCACTCATAATGGTCTCCTGTTCACACTGGGAGGGAAAGATTAGACGCTCCTCTCTCCCGGTAGCAAATTTGATAGTTTTTTTTTTCCATTGAAATACGAGAGGCTTGCCCTTATACGCTGATAATTGGGAAGAGAGATGTTTCTATGGTAACACAACCACGTTACGCCACTGCAAGCGGATGACTCGTAATCATAACACTCAACTCGCCCTCCCCACCACGCATCAGCATAAGCGCGTTAACTGCTTCCGTCCAAGAGGGTTGGACACTAAGGCCCAGATTTGGTCATGCTGGAAGCGTTAAGAAGTTAAAAGATAAAATGTACGACAGAACATTCAGCTCACGATGCGCCGCGCTGTTTAATAATGGATTTGAAGATCACATCGGATTTTATGGAGCATCCTTGGCAAACTGATCTATCCACAAACCCTGTTGAGTCTGAGTACTCAGATGAGAGAGGTGTCAGTTAATCTTAGCTGACTGTACTCTAAGTAGTTGCCACCGCACAGATAATCCCGTGAGCTGTTGTAGACCATTTATAATTTAAAATAGCAGATCGAGCCAGTCTCTTGCCCTGACTGAACATTAACTCCTTATCGGGGTAAAACACCTGCGATTTTCAGCCGCCGCTGAACATAAAAATAAAATAAAATATAATAGGTCGCAAGTAAATTAAGATAATCGTAACCCGCTGCAGAACAGGTTCAGCAAAACATTCTTTTCCGGAATCCGGCGCCTGTCAAACCTTAGAAGACTGAGGGGATCGACAAACTGCATGAAACTGCATACACATGTGTTCGGTCTGTCTATGCGATACATTTGTGTATACCGTGATTATAAAGCTCTGCATAACATTGCATTGCAATCTTGTATTTCCATTTCGCAGAGTCACCGCCCTGAGGCTATGAGTCCGGTAAACCACATATAATTCACGATTCATTTTGGTTTAGGACAGGTTGCATAGATGTCTGTATGTTATGTAATAATGTGGAAAGCACCGGGCAAAAGCGGAATAAGGCAGAGGACTTATTTCCTACTTTAGCGCAAAGTCCATTAAGTGCCGCGACAGCAATCCCGCAGTGTGCTCAACTTGTCCTACAAAGAACCAGGGCTGAGCTTGAAGATAATGTCGAAGGAGACAGGGCTGTTGTGGGTGTCTCAAGCATGCAGCAAGCCGTGACAAGGGGTAAAGTGTTTTTTAAAACCTGCAAATCGAAGGGTGCTCTGCTCAGCAGCGCCCCCGCTGGCATTGATGAATAACCGGCAAGTTTACGGCCAGAGCGCTTTTCCGGACGGTGGGTTGGGCAGGGATTTAACTACCTTCCTCTTTCCCACACGGTAGCAAAGCAAAGAAAGTAACAGCCCCATTTAAATCGGTACTTATATTCAAGTAGCTCGACACATAAGACAGCGTACCGATTCCTACAGTACGTGTATCACTTGAGCAAATAAATCTTACATATAAAGGGCAGCTCCTATTTTAACCAGTAACAGGCCGATTGTTCATACATATTAGATGACATTTTATTATAGCTGGCCTATAATGAAAATACTAATGATCATGACTCTAGAGTGAATCAGATCTGTTGGTGCATATATGCGCACGCAAGAATTTCAATCGAAAAAAATGACAACCAATTCGATTAAAGCAACTGACATCGTAGTAAACGAAATACCGAATGCTGTATGGCTTATAGTTAAAATGGGAAAGTTTCCAATTTTTTTTTTTGCATTTTTAATAACTTGGCCGTCAGTAAATACGCGGCCGTATTGCTACAGCGGCAGACACACGTCGCTTTGGCAAAAAGAGCGCGTCTCTCGCCTGGCTAACCATTACACCAGTGAACATTGGGATTAGATTCATATTAAAGTGTCAGTCAGAAATAGATCGGGCTTATTTCAGACCGAGAAAATGCGTTAAAGTTGTTTGGCGCAGATAATTAGATAGCCATAAAGGGATATTAACCAGAACAATAGAAATAGGGCAGCAGAAAATAGATGCTGGTGACAACCATTCGTTTTATGAGTCTTTTTGCTGCTTTTGTAGCTTCTGCCTCGGCATATTTGCATTATCCAAACCCACGGTTTCCAATTTTTTTTTTGTTAATATAGACAAAGGGTGTTCCGGGCGATTCAGTTTCCCTGTATGTTTCCCCTTTCGCGCGGTAATTTGTAGACGGTTTATCTGTCGTTTTAATGTCTTTCTACGAAGCTCTTGAGGTAAACAAGCCATATATTTTAAAACATCGCATGCCTTTTCGATGTTTTTTGTTTTTACAGATACTAAATGAAATTATTTAATTCGCTGGATAGAAATATTTCTTGATGAAAACGGTAGTATTGCTTGTAAGACTATCTTATGTGTGACGATCTACTGTATTCACATGTAATAATGTACCTGAGTGATTTTCAGACATCTCACATACATCTTTGCTTTAATATTAGGGGAAGCATTATTTCCTGATAGACAGGGGAAACACAGGGAAACTGAATTGCCCGGAACACCTGTTTCAATAGTTCTAGATCTCATGCAAATTGGTTTAATGGTATTTAGCTGATATGGACCCGCAACTGGCTTCCTGAACGAGGGCTCACTGTCTCAATGTCAGGTTGTAGCCGTATTTTCACAGGTAGAATTTCAACATAATTTGAAAATTCAAAATTTTCATTATCATTGACATTGCCTCGAATCACTGTGCTCATTGTTTACAATAGCAAGGACCCAACTTTTAGAAGAACTTTATACAGCGCTTTGAATGTTACCCCCTTCAATTCACCCCTTCTGTTTTTCTCCCCTCATGTATTAACAAGCCAAGCCTGTGTGTCGTCTGTCTTGCCTCTCGTTTCTACCTTCTGTGATTTACATCAGCTGCCTCTTCTTGTATTCTCTCCTTAGTCTGCTGTATTTAAGTCCATTTGGTATTGTAAGTCCCAGTCCCGTCACTGACATCACTCCCCGCTCATGTTCACGTTTTTCCTTGTGCTTGTGCCTTCTGCCTGATACCCGTTTTGACCCCTCGCGTTCCATTTGCTTTGGTCCTGTTCCTGTTTGTTTCAAATAAAGCCCCCTTTTGTTTGCGCCTATGCCTGCCTCCACCTCCTTCCGAATCCCGATGTGACACTCCATCCATCCATCCATCCATCCATTTTCTGTACCTGTTTGTCCTATGCAGGGTCGTGGGGTCGGAGCCTATCCCAGAAGCTATGGTTACAAGGCAGGGAATAACCCAGATTGGGGAGCTAACCGAACCCAATGCAAATGTCCCCCCTTCATTTTAAAATTTCTTTTTGCTGTAACAATGCAAATTTCCCAACTGTGGATCAATAAAGGTTTATCATATCTTACATCCATTTTTTTAAACCATTTATTCAGGGTCGGGGGGGTCTGGAGTCTACAGGCACAAGGCAGGGAACAACCCAGAATGAGGCACCAACTCATCGCAGGGCAGAATCACACACACCGTACAGGTCAAAGATGTTAAATTAGAAAATGAAAGAATATGATAAATATTTTTTTTACCCCCCCCCCCCCCCAATCCCAATTCCCCATGCTAATATCTAGGAAATAAAAACTACTGCGTGCTTCTGAATCCTCAGCTCTGAATGAACAGTACAAGTTACTGGGAAAGTTCGTTAAAACAATTATGACTACAAACCGCATGGGCTGACCTGAAGTTACTTCTTTCACTGGGATAATGGAGAAGTTGAAACAGAATCTCGAATCAATAAAGTGTTCGTTAGCTCAGCGGTGCGTGATTTCTTGGCCAGTATCAAACAGTCTCCACCGTGAAACAGATCTATAATTTAACACATTCAAAAGCCTTTCTGGGACACACAACAAGCTACCTGGTAATAATGAAATCTCAAAGCAGCTCTGGGGAGAATGCTGCTGTCAAAGGAGCAGTTTAGAAGAAACGCAGATGCACGTCATCGAACAGTGCCTTATCCCCTGCACTTAAGTGTAACACTATTGTAACACTAATCACCAACAGCGCGACTGCTGTAGATTGATTGATGTGCTCGTGCCTGGATCTTATGTGCATGTTAAAGTCATATTTGCATATTGATCAAAGAACCTGACACACAAAAATGTGAGAATTTTTCATGCACTGCATTAACGAGAACGATGGCCTCATTTAAATCATTAGAATAAAAATTTTAATCCTCCAGAGTAGAACTTATGTCCAGCTTAGTGCTGAAAATTAAGATAATCTTAGCACTGTAGTACATCTTGGACTAAAAGCATCTGCCAGCTCACAGTGTAGCATGTAGCTGTGCTGGATTTCATGTGCCGTTCCTCCTGGGGGGGGGGGTCTTGACTTGCCACGTCCCTGTACTGGATAATCATCTATCCATCTTCCAACAGCTTATCCTGGTCGTGCTTGTGGGGAGGCCGGAGCCTATACCAGGAGACCGGGCATGAGGCTGGGGTGCAGCCTGGACGGGAAGCCAGTGCATCAATCACAGGGCACACACTGAGCAATTTAGAGAAGCCAACTGGTCTGGCTGTATGGAAGAACATGTACATTCAACACATACAGAGCGGAGGTGGGATTCGAACCCACAACCCTGGAGGTGTAAGCCAACATGCTGGCTATTGGATAATCCTTTACTCAAAACAGACCCAAGAACAGTTATTTACTACAACGATCAAAGGAATATGATATTATCTGATGTCTGCAAGTGTAGATGTATCATATACCTAACCCTATATATGTTAGGTGGCTTGTTATGACTATTTAAATAAATATTTCAAAGGTACAACCCACGACCCTTAAGGGATTCAGGTGTTATAAAGCATGCACATCTTAGTAATCCAGATATCTAATTTTTTGCACATGAACACGTATATTAAATCACTACTAACAGTTACTATTTGTACATCCATTGTACAAGGAACAGATACATACAAGCTTGGCAGTTCTGATTCAACAGAAGGATCTAGAACATCTTGCGACTGAAATTGCTTGTGCACGCAGTCAGGAAGCTGCAGTGGAGATACATTTTAGATGCGTTTTCAGATGGACTGCAGCTCTGCGCTTATTGCATTATTCTGTTTAAAACCACTGTAACCGCATGTCATTCATAAATCATCGGCATGGCCTGATAGACTGAAGGGAGGGAACAGCTGTGAGAACATTTTTTTAAACTGGGGGATTTCGCCAAGTAAATAATACGAATCCCTCGGTGGGATAGAGGGGGAAAAAAATGGTGCTCAGAATGAAAGTCTTACCTCAGGCTGCTGTCATGTATAAGCACTGACATCCGGTGCGGATGGGAGCCACTAAGGACCTTTCCGGGCCAACAGGAAGCACATCACCACAGAGGAGCCCACCGTCCCAAAGAATTATGGGAAAAGGAATAATCTACTTGCATAATATGCGATCAAGGCATACAAATGGGGTCTGGGTGCTAAAGAGGGATGTTTTGCTTAAAAACCACAATTAATGCGCGAACAGCACCTTGTACTCCCCCACATGCAATACCAGTCAAAAGTTTGGACACGTCAAGCCGCCTACAAAGGAGAGTGATAGTGTCACATCACATGACCTGGTCACCTGACCTGAACACAGTAGAAATGCTTAGGGAGCAGTTCGACCTGAGAGTGAAGGAAAAGGCCGGTGAGTGTGGGACCTCCTTCAGGACAGCTGGTAAAGCATCCCAGGAGACCACCTTATGGAACTGGTGTAGAGGAGAGAGTAGGGTCAGCCAGTCCCCGGAGTAACTGGGGTTAAGGGCCTTGCTAATGGGCCCAATGGTGACATCACTCTGCTAACTGCAGGATTCGAACCAGCAACCTTCTGAGTCCCAACCCATACAGCTGTCCCCCCCCCCTCAATTTTTTTTTCAGTACTGTTTCGGTCAGTGCATAATTCCATATATGATATTTTATAGTTCTGATGTCTTTATTATTATTCTAAAATGTAGAGAATAGAACAAAGAAATCAATCTTTGGGCAGATGTGTCCAAACTTTTGACTGGAACTGAACATACACTATATGGACAAACGTGATGGGTCACACCTCTTAATCAGTAAATTCAGCTGTTTCATTCAGATCCATTTGCACAGGTGTATAAAATCAAAACCCAGCCATTCAGTCAGGTTTACAAACATTTGTGAAAAAATGGGTCATTCTGAAAAGCTCAGTGATTTCAAGTATAGTATTGTCATAGGATGAGACACAGGTGAGACACAGCAGAAAGTCGCAAATTGGCAGACCATGTAAAGTAACAGAGCGGGGTCGCTGAGTGCTGAGGTGCATAGTGTGTAAAAGTCGTCAACGCGATAACTGGGGCTTCTAAAGCTTCACGGAATGGGCTTCTATGGCCGAGCAGCTGCATACAAGCCTCACATCATCAAACGCAATGCCAAGCGTCAGATGTGACCCAGTGCACAGACAAAGTCCATAAAGACGTGGTTGGTTGAGTCTGGTGTGGAAGAACTTGACTGGCCCTCACAGAGTCCTGAACCCCATCGAACACCTTCGGGATGAATGAGAACAGAGATTATGAGCCAGGCCTTCACATCCAACATCAGTGCCTGACCTCACAAATGCTCCTCTAGATGATTCCCACAGACACACTCCATAAACTTGTGGAAAGCCTTCTCAGAAGAGTGGCAGCTGTTATAGCCGCAAAGGGGGGACCAGCTCCATAACGATGCCTATGGATTTAGTTTTTCTTGCTCACTAACTAGTTCTTCTACCTTGTAACCTGATAATCCTTTCCCTTCCAAAAAAGCATCTTCTCCAAGCATAAACACCTTGTCACCCAGGTTAACCTAAGTAACATTTTTCTTAACTTAGTGAAGTCAACCAAATACACAAAAACCTTAAAAACCAAGCCAATATAACTATGCAAAATCCTATTCTAGATTATTTTTAAAACTCAGACGCACAAGCAGCAAGCAAACCAAACAAGTAAACAGCAAAAGGCTGAACTTGGACCCCACACACACCTGTATATCGCTAGCGATCAGGCTGAACAGGTACTGCCGCTAATTATCACCTACACAGAAAGTTGACAATTAAGCTTAAAACAGATTTTATGGAAGTGACAGCTACTATTGTGTTTTTCACGCTACGTGGGGAGGCTGCTGAAGTGTTTTTTTGTCACAGTGAGGAAAGTAAAAGAATTCATAACAGCAGAACACGTCGGGTGTGACAAACTAAGCTATGTGCTTCATTTACCAGGTATAATTAGGAGTTTCTTAAAAGATGCACCTTTTCCAGTCCACTTCTCTAACCTGCAATCCCGTAGTCAGGAATTCTGACAGACATGGCTATTTTTAGGCGCGGTGACATGCAGGGTTGTCCATATGGTGCTGCTCCAATCGCGTTAGGGAATTCTGTTGGTACCACTGAGACCCCTTATTCTTCCCGTGGCCCGTAAATAAGATCAATAATCCTCGATAAACCCAAAGTCTTGTGGAAAGTGCAAATCTCTGTCTCCCTTTCCTTCTCTCTCTTTCGCACACTCTTTCACTCTCTCTCTCCAGCCATTCTTAAGCAATTATTCCCCCTCCTGCAGCTAGTAGTTGGAGCTTTGGTTTAAAGTTGGTTTGCAGTGGATTTGCCCCCCCAGAGCTAAGCCTCTGGGAAGCTTAGCATCTGGGCGCTAAAGTGTACCGTGCTCAGCATCAGGCGCGTTAACGAGAGGCCCCGTCTCGTGCGGGGCTCGGCCGCACGCCGGTTAGCCTGTTCAAGACCATTTGTCCTCACCATCATATTTGCATACAATGGTTTAAACGCTAAGGGTGTCTCAGAACCTTTGGCTCGCGACTCAGGGCTGGCTTTTAATCGGGAGCGTGCGGCCTGCTTCGAGTTCGACGCAGGGATGTTTCTCAGGGTTTTGCAAGCTGTTTCCACCTCAGACAGGCTCTGCCTCATACTCCTAAAGCAATATGTTACGCTGACAACAAAAGCAATAACCTTGGCCTTACCCGGCCGATTTCTATTGCACTCAGACACAGCAGCTGAAGCCCCCTCCAACTCCCCCTCCCCTGCACGAACGAAAGGACAAATTTGATGCTTCTGGCTGTCAGCAGAGAATATATTTACTGAAGATGGCGGCAGCCAAGGGCCAATGAAATGTGTCCTCTGAGCAGAAAACCTTGGACTTCCACTTCAAAGAGACGCAAATGATTTTCTGCTAATCGTGGACAGCCTGCGAGCCACTGCTGTCTGAGATCGACTATCCCACAGCATCAGAAGTAGGTTCTAGAAAAGTAGGCCGTAGTGGTGGGCTCTTGAAAATTGAGCTATGGAGGAAGGTTCTAGAAAAACAGATATTACAAGGCTCAGCAATTACAATGCATGTAGACGATCCAAGGGATGCTGAGGATGGACAGAGAGCCTATAGGATTGCTGAGAATTATTCAGGGGGGCGGAGCCACTGAGGAACTGGCCCCAGCTGAAAGCCGATTGGCCCCCAGAGTGCCACCTCCCCTGTTAGCCACCAATTCACAACATATCTTTGGCTAATAATAAGCTTAGCTCTCCTATGCCCCCCCCATCTTAAAAAATTCCTAGAATCGCCCCTGACACTAAGGAGAATCTCCTGCTTCAAAGACACTTCAGCAAGTTCTCGCACGGATGCAACCACTTGGCACAAGGCGAAGAAACAGGCAGTCAGACACCAACGAAGGGGCGCAAACAGGAAATCCGACAGACGCGCGGCTTAAAGGGCGATAATTTATGCCGGCAGAAGCTCTTCCGCCGGAGTCATTCGTCGAGCTTCTGAGCTCTTGTTCTCTGAGCTTTGCTCCCAGACTTGTGCGCGTAACACCTTGTCTTGCAGTCCTGTTATTATTTTATTGCATAATTTCTACTTGTTTGGTTCTTCCAGCTGCATATTTTGCTGGAAAAATTCAGGTTGAGAACAGTAAAGTATCTATACCCATCCTTGGCCTTCAAACATTCACATTTTGGTCTTAAGAAACATTCCCTGGTGGCCGAAGACATATCAATAGGATTTATTGACAGTGGGAGCTTTAAGAGAATGAAGAGAGAAGCTTGTCAGTGAGGTCGTTCCACTAGCAGGGGGGGTGGGGATAGCAATAAAGCTTAACCAAAAGAAGTAACAATCCTGCCCCCTCCCTGGAAGGTGAGTTTGGAGCTACTGATTGATCAGTGACTGAAAATGTGAGGTGAATGCACCGTAACTAAATAACTGACATCTCTCTGTTGATGAGCTGGGCTGGGACTGAGTGTCTGTGTTGTAAACCAATGTGGCTTGAGACTGGGAGTGGTGAGCTGCCCCGAATTTGCTGACTTACCTCAAAACGCTTCTGTGTTCCAGAATCCCCATCAGTCTGCAGGTTTCACCAGTTCTGTATTAGCCATGGTGCCGAACACACTAGCAGATTCAAAACTCCATTCATACACTTGCCAATTCAATACTCCACTTCATCAAGTTCCTGTCGGTTTCAAAAATCGCCATGGCGATTTTTGTCTTCGCTTGCTCTCAGAATCCCTCCAGCACTCTAATTGATTAAAGTCAATGCATTTTTACGTCTTTCACACAGGATAAGTTTATCTGAAATCTAAGGTTTAAGCCCTACCAAGAATAATCACTTCAGTGAGCCGGAAATAATCCGAAATACACAGACCCTGCACACACAGAAGCTACAAATTTAAACCTCGCCATTACGCAAGATTCCTGACCTCCTAAAGAAATATGCTTTGATATTATGGCCTAATGGTCATTCAAACAAATTATTTCCCATTACCCCAAGACATTTGCAAACGTTAAACAGTGTTTGAAAGACCATGCTAATGACAATGACCATGCTAAGGACGTAAGTGTGACAAATCGAGCCAAATGAGGGGCTATATGATTTTTCTCAATTTCCGCTTAACAGATGCCTCTGACTGATCCTCAGTCTCGTTAAACTTAGCGTGGTCTGGGAGATAAAGGATCTCAGTCTCCACAATAAATCTGGAGGTCAGCAGTGTCGAGATGATTCAGGAATAGAGACCACCCTTGTCAATGATTCAGAAAAGCTGTTACAATGGGTGGCACAATGAGATTCCGCCCCTTTACGTGTTAGAGAACAGCGTTGTGCTCATGCCATCGTTTTGCACCGTTTTTTCCAAAAGTAAACAAGAATTTGGAGGACTAAAAAGCATAGAACCTTCTCCCATGTGTCCCAGCGATATGAGAACATTCTGGAAAGATTCCAATCCGAACGTCCCCAAAGACTGGAGTTTTCAGAGCTCTGATGTCAGAGATGATGGGCTCTTAGTGGGACACAAACTGAGCGACAGGGGAGGCCCTGGTGCATCATTATTCCAGGACCCCAGCTGTGATTTTAATGCTGTCATAGTGCCCCCCCATCAGCCATCCATTTTACACCATTAATTTTTTAAAGTGACGTGACCCCGTTAGATGCCGGGTGTGGGTCAGAGAGCTCGCAGAAGCGGCTCGGGATTCCAGGCAGACAGCTGGGCGCTTAAGTGCGCCAAGGGCCATCCATTTCCTCGTCGCCCCCGTCCCTGGAGCGAGTTCAGGGGTGCGCAGATTGAAAGCCAGGCTGGGCCTCGCGAAGACAGCTCTGATGGCCGCGGAAATGAGCGCGAGGTGTGGGAGGCAGAGGACGGGTGTCACCGAGGAGGTTCGGCTGGCTCTTTTTACACACTGCACTTTTTAACTTTCTCGGGGCAGAAAATACGCTATTTCCAAAGCTGTGAAAATACTGGAACAGTACCAGTATGAGAGGGGTTTAATACACAGTGCACAGAGGAAGGGTACCTTAAAGCCTAATGAGGACAATATTTACAGGCGTTTTACCTGTGAGTGCTGCCCGACTGGCCCACTTTTCTCCGCCCTCATAAAGAGAGTGACCACTCATCTACAATTTATTGCTTCCTCGCCCGGCCGGTTCCTCATCAGAGACCCAGTGGTGTGGATTATGGCAGGCGAGGGCCAGCCCCTAGCTCTCCCTGGGGGGCTACAAATCACATCTCCCAAGGTCTCGCTCCTCTGATTTATCGGGTCACGGCAGAAGAGGTGCCCCGTGCACGTCCTCTCGGCCCGTGGCCACCGTCGCCCCTGACACTCCGCCGTCACCCGTGGAAACAGACGGAACACCAAGAAACGCTCTGCACCGAACGGGGGGGGGAGCTGGTTCGATCCACACTTTATGGCGACTGTCAAAATAACGGGTTAAAATCAATAACTAATTTACAGTACTATTGTTTGTGTAGTTTTGCGTTTTGTTTTTTACAGAGGAAAAAATCAAGCGAATAGTTGCTTTGGCGACCAAACGAAATGTCGTCGAACGATTTTTATTAAGGCGTAACACTGCCATTATTGGGAAGGTTCTTTCAGATAACAGATATATTTTACCACACATTATCGCACAATCTAACATCTGAAATGTGTTATTGTTATTATAGCATTTCATTGTCATCTCTACATTTCGCATCACTTATTAAAGTATGAATGCGCTAGACGCAGTTATGAAAAAAAAAACATTTGAAATGAGGCTTAGTTTTAATAAACATAATTTTTTGGGCAGGATATGATTTCGTCTCATGAAATAGGAACAATAGTTACACAAACAAGTGTAATTAAAAAAAATTCACGACATGTTTATATTTATGATTTTTGTATGGTTGATTTTTAGGCCTTGTTCTGGTCGTCTTGGCCAGGCTATGATGTAAGGAGACAGAGAGGAGAATCGGTGATTGACAGATGGATATTCTTTAGGTCTGATGGTTGAAGCAGCCGGCGCTGTGTGAATTTAATCAGCACATGCTGACCTAATAACCAATTAAATCGTGACGCATTCAGGGCCCTTGCGGCAATCACCCTGAAAGCTCCCACTAAGAAATACTCATTTCCTGCAAAGAGCAGCCAAATTATGAAGAGAATACTGCAGTTTTACAAAAGATTTTAAACCGTCCCCTCCTCCCCCCCCACACACACACACACACAATTGTATGGGAGGCTCATCCGCCTGCCCAGAGACACAGCCCGTCGAGTCTCGCGTCACGCTTGTTGGGAGGCTGACGGGTTTTCCGATTAATTTCCCAGCACAAGGTATATAAAAGAAAGTAAAAAGAAAAAAAAAAACGAAAATGAATTCCAGCACAATTACCCCCATATCTGGCAATTTGAAATACTCGGTGGCGATCCTCCCTCAGAGCAGTCGAGGGGATCCCTGCCACGTGTTGGCAGGTGGATGAAGATGGACGGGGAACTCATCGCCAGACCTGTAATGAACAGATAAAGACAATATGATTTCCCTGTATTGTAATTGACTCCATTGGCCAAGGATTTCTATTAATAAACTTGGACGGCACAGCGGCAGGCTCGTTCGCCGCAGATGACAGTCTAACAATCTCACCCCCCAAGGAAGACTGCCACACAGCGACTCTTATTAACACCCCGGGTGAGCAGTGTTTGCTGTGGACACACAGGGAATGATAATACCGCAGATTAAAACATCGGAATGTCAATCTTTCGGCGCTTTATCATTTTTTTTCAGGCAGCATTTTTCTTTCCAGGAAAAAAACAACAGCACATTCATCGCGTTTACTATTTTTTTAAAGAGACTTTTTACGGGTAAGTGATTATGGAAAATAGTTGGATGGATGGACTGTTTTTATTTAATGTCTCCCCATGCGCATGGGGGTGTACAGGCGCGTGTCAGGGCAGTTAATCAGTCAGGCTTCCTAATCCCACTGAGCATCCTCAGAACTGCCCATCTCCAGACTGTTAACTCGCAGAAAGTCCCGCGACCAGTGTGGCTGGTCACATTAGCGCAGCCCTTTTCGGAGCGAGGCCGACGTAACACTTGATGCAATTTGCACAATATGGATTTGGGAAAGGAGCGAGGATTTAGTCAGCACGCCACGACTGGATCAAGAGGAGAAGAATCTGCGAAAGAACAAGGCATCTCAAAATGAGCTACGTTGGCTCCCCCGGGTTAGCGAACCACTCTGCGATATCACTGAGATCTCGTAGTGAGACATGTTTCTCAGATAAACCTCAAAAGATAAAGAGTTTTCCAACCATTTATGTGCACATGGTAGACGTTTTGTTTCCGCTTTATTCGTTAAAGTCCCTAGACGCATTTCCTCAAAGAACAGTCTCAACAAGTCTTAAAATTCCCCACTGGAAATGCAATAGAAGTTTCTGGAGTTTCTGAGTTTGAAGTTTTGCTGGGGCGGGGGAAACGCCTATACATCCTGGATGTTTCTGTGCTTTTAGTCCTGAGAGGATTGAGCCAGCTGCATTTGCACTCATGTAACATCAAAAACACTTGAAAGAGGAGGAGGAGGAGGTAGAGAAGAACAGGAAGGCATGTCCATCGTGGATATGGATGGGCTGGAGTAGTTGGACTAGCGGCTGGAAAATGCAGGCAGACGGGCTGGTCCTCGTGTGCCATCCGTGGCCAGCTTACAGGAAATCTGTCAGGTGCGCATGTCATTTTGAGCGGCCTTTAGAAACTTCTCTCTGCAACCCGTTTTGAGTGTTATCTGAGATGATTGGGGCCCTTGATTTCCATTATTTCACCCTGCATGGAAGGAAACACAAGACAGCCCCTGAAGAAAATTTAGAAATATATGGGCAGACATAACACAACAAAATGGGAGTGACATATTTTGAATAGCGTTCTCCTTTAAATACCAGCAAACGGGGCTGAGTTTTTTTTCTTCCCCGAAACATCTGCCAGGGCTGTGTGGAAATTTAAGATGAGTATTTAAGTTTTGTTATTAATCATGCCGTGATAGGTACATTCCATGGAGGCACGGTTATGCGGAAGAGCGTCCGATTCTAATCAGTCCTTTCTGGATTTACACCCCCTCCCTGTCTTATGTGGTTTGGGCAGATAGTTTATGCTGCGCAGGAAAATACAAGACAGGAAATATTCTCCCAAAATATTTACTGAGTCTCCCCGGGGCTGGAAATGCAAAGTCAGATACTCCCATTTTTTAACGGCTTGATTTCCGCCACCACAGCAACATTCCCTGTATAAAAGTATTAATACTTCATCACAATGGAATATTTTCCAGAAATTAGCTGTATGAATTCCTGGTATATAATAACAGTAGGGATACCATGGATTTTTCCGATATCGCCGAGCATTTTCGATCCCCACTTATTGCCCTGCTTCCTGGGAATTGAAATGATCCGAGCTGTCCCGTTTTTATCCCTCCGCTCACACATATAGGAACCCCCCCCCCCCCCCCTCGTCAGACCTCTATCTCATTAAGTGCACGCACAATGACTTGCATATTCCGAGGCATTACTAAGGAAACAGGAGGCTAAGAAATGAGCGCTAATTTCCGGCTAATTTAGAATGTGCGTTAAGCGGAGCGGCAAAGCTGCAGCGGGAACTCGAGCGACATATCGGCTTTTAGCGACTGAGCACAATTTGCCAGTTTCTTACTGCAGGAGTCTCGCCCCCCTCCGTAACAACATTTATTGTATTACAACATCCAGCGACATTTAGGTTGCCCCCCGTTTCTCAGCGCACCTGAACGATATTTATTGTTATCTTTTATCACAGCTATTATAGCAGAGGTTGACTTACCGGAGTTGTTCTTACAAATTACTCCACGTACTGCTATCGTATCCATTCCCACTGGGTCCCCGGGGTGCCCTGGTAAGTGCTTGCTGGGGCAGATTGCTGATCTGTGGCGGGACATTGTACAGGTTATAGCTGATACAACATGGAGATATTCCTCTACTTAAATGTTTCAGTCTTTGTCTGGATAATGCGCTTTAATTCCAAGGCCAGAAATTAGATTTTTATACATTCTTTTGGTTTTATTAAACATGACACAGGACCATCTAACAGCCTTAGGTACACCAAGGCCTTGGTGTTATCTCGAAAGGGTTAGGAATTCATCTATTGGCGTATCAGATCATTCAGTCCTAAGCATTATTGTAGCTAGTAATTTTATTAACAACGTAGCTCATAAACGAATTGATTTTTAGCGCTGCTCTCAGCATCATTTAAAATGCTTGACCACCTATCAAAAACAAAACCAGGAAAAAATGCCAAATGCTGTACTCGACAGAAAAGCGATGAGGAGAAACTGCAGCTGTGCCGAAAGTAAATGGAGGCCGTCAAAACTACTCATTCAGTTTGACGTATGAAAAACAATTTCCTGTCTACAGATGAGTGGTTAGAAAGTGAGAATGGACTCATTCAGTTCCCCTCCAAACGCAAAAATGAGTGGTTAGAAAGTGAGAATGGACTCATTCAATTCCCCTCCAAACCCGAAAATTCATTTCTCAATATTTGGTAAACACTCAGTATCAGCACCATCAGTATCTTTCAGAAAATGTTAACAGTTCATCAGAGGATTTTGCAGCTTTTTGATGAAGACTCTAGGTCACCTGAACATGTCTTCCATCCATCCATCCATCCATCCATCCATACCTATATCTATCTATCTATCTATCTATCTATCTATCTATCTATCTATCTATCTATCTATCTCATATCATTGTATTTAAATTCTTCTTTTAAAGATTTCTAAAATGTTTTTCGTAAAACAAAGAAATCTGAATACATACATACATACAGTACCGCCAAGCCTGCTCTCACCTACATGTGTTCTGTGTGTCATGGAGAGTAGGAGGTAGGCAAAAAGACATTGTTGGACCAATAGAGTGTCATTATTATTATTACTTTTTGGAGTAACATATTTTTTATCATTTTATTATAAAAAAAAAACCATCAAAAGCAATTCAGGTTTCCTAGTGGTTGCAAACAATCTGTGATGATAAACATCATTATTACGTACGTGACTCAAGCATCACTTAAATCATGGGGCCTGTCTGCTCTAGACCGACTAAATACTGTGTGTGGAGTTCCTCAAAGGTCAATCCTTGGTCTCATGTATTTTCCCATAAACATGCTCTTCTGGATGTAATGGTCAGCAAACATAGTGTTTGTTTTTCGCGGTATGCAGATATAACACATATCTATGTCTCCTTGCCGCAAAAATACCCCTCTGGCACAGAGAGAGCTTCAGTGACACAGAAAGAAAAAATGTGCCTAAATTTGAAGCTTGTTCTCGATGGAGATTTGTATTCATATAATAACAATATAACCACAATATCTTCCCAGCCAGTCCTCTCTCTCTCTCTGGAAGACACAGAAAGGTTAATGCATGCCTTTGTGACAAGTCGATCTGACAATTGTAGTGCTCAGTTCTCCAAAAAAAAGCCATTGATTAGATGCAGATTATCCAAAATGCAGCACTGTGTATTTGTTCTAGAAGCCAGAACAGATCACGCGTCAGAACTATACTTGAATCTTTATTTCGACTGTCCGTAAGTTTCAGTATTGATCTTAAACTTCATTTAATTGTTTAGGAATCGTTTACTGGACTAGAGCCTGCATATAAAGCTGAATTTCTGTAAAGATCTCAACGGAGATGGAACCTCAGATCACTTGAGGTTGGACTTCTACAAATTGCTCAAGTACATTTAAAAGCAGGCAGGTTGTACAGTTGTGTCCTCAAACAATACGGAGTTCTCCTCTGAAACAGATGAGAGGTACATTTCTAAAATAAATAACAATGCACCTCTTATGTAGGCTGTTATAAAACTATTATACTTTATTTGTATCCCTTTTCAATTTCATCTCTTTAATGTATTTTGCGTAATTATACTGAATTGTTGCTGCATAGGAGATCATCTGGGCTGTAATTATATCATTTAGACCTGCTGTACATTCATCCTTCCATTTTCCATACTGTTTATTAAGGGTAGGATCATACTGTGCCTATGGGGAAATACCCAGGGTGGGATCCCAGTCCAATCACATATATGTTACGTATACAATTTTATTATTAGCCATAGAATGTTATGGTGCTCTAACCTGTATGTTTTGCTTTGCTCCAACTGTGACAGAAGTCTGCTGCTGGTTTTATGAACCATCTGCCATTGCAGATGTGCACCGTACCCCTATCTCCCAGGAGGGGGCGACTCACGTGTGGCTTCATGTTGGCCTCCAACATGGCGGTCAGTAGGTCTGTCCCCAGAGCAATGGCCCGATGGTCCTACATCTCCTGCCGAGCATCTGGGATGAGTGGGATGGTGCAATCAGCTGCTTGGAGGACAGATGTGCCGGTCACAATGTTGAAGGTCCGGTTGCTCCTTAGTTCAGCTACCTAATTTCCCCCATATATTCCCGTCAATTCCCCTGGAAAATTTCCAACTTGGAATATTTCCAAAATTCCCCAGCTTAACTTCCCATGGAATGGAAAGCTTCTGGAAAGTTTACAGAAATGTTCTGCCCCTTAGTAACCTTAGGTCCATGCGATTTGGACGGCTCATCTCCCCTTATGTTACGGCACAGCATGCATCCAATCGGTATCTTTGGTGTAATTAAGGGGGTTGCAGCTGCCTTTGTTTGTGAAGCCATTTGCTTTGATCAATGTAAAAGAAGCCAGGTAGCATAGAGCCAGGTAGATGCCAGGGATGGTGCAACCAGGTAGGATAGAAAACCAAAGAGGCCAGGTAGGATAGAAAACCTATTATATATTAGCTCTCCAGGACAGGAGTTGGAGACCCCTGGTGTAAACAATGTAAAAGAGTAATGTATGCCATTCCCCATGGCATTGAAATAAATTAAACAAACAGGAATACTCTGGTGCCTGAGGCACTAGGCCTAGTGCAATGCTGTACTGGATAAGCCACCATGAATATGGTTAGATAGATGGCAAAAAAAAACAGATTTTTTGATTTAGAGCATGATAAGTGCCAGAAGATCCTGCTAAGACCTTTCGTTATTTATTTGCTTATTCTGCTGTCTGACGTTAACACATATTTTATTATAGATATATTCGAGATATTTTGACACAGGCAGTTCAGCAAACAGCAGGGAGAGGTTCAGTTTAGCACAAGTGAAAATGATGACTTCACATGCGCTTTTATATATTCCTAAATGTGTGTGTGATGATTTTTTTCCCCCACCCTCTCAGTGGGGATTCTCAAAGGGAGGCCCGCAGAGAAGCGGGGGCTGAGAATTTGCCTCACTAACATCCCATAAATTTAAACATGGGATTTTAATAATGCAACGTTTCTCTGTCAGTGAGTTTTTATTATGAAACCAAGGAAATGGAAAAATTTCAGGCTACTGTCGCAGAAGGATGATGCGTTTTTTTTTTTCCTAAGGAGAAATGCTTTGAGTCCCAGTAGGAATGCAGGATATTCTCAGAAAGGAACCAACCATCCATATTTGGAACACTTTGATACCGAAAGAACCTGAATTACACACATGTATCAGAAGCCAGACATGTTTGCCCAACAGGGCTGTGAAATCAGTCTTTATTCCTGGTAGACTTATTAAGATCTTCGCTTGTCCATGGAGAGCGTGAAACTTAAGCTAATGGAAGTCCTGTTTTGAAAATGCTATTGATTAAACAGATAGAGGCGCAGACATTTGGCACCGTTGAGCCATTTAGTTCATTTCTGCAGGAGAAAGATGAAATAATTATGTCGAAATGATAAATTAGTCACCATGGAGTAAGCTTGCATTGCCGGGTAAACTCATGGCTGTGTGACTCATTCGAAGGTTTGGTTCTAATTCTGTTGTCTGTCGGGATACAGTGTTGAACTGTCAGAGGGTAATGAAATATGTGTACACTGTGAAGAAAAACATCATATAAGTACCATGGGAAAATGAGTGTGGCACAGATTTCTATTATAGAAAAGAAATGGGGAAATGCAAAAACAACCCATAAAGCACTAGGGGCGTCATGCACCAGGCACTTTTAAGACGGCACTCCTTACAATGTAGCGAAATTCATTTAGCACAAAACAGTGTGTAAAATACAGAGGATGGAAATTAAACTCGTGCTACATCCCAGTTCAGTATGATTCAGCTTCTGAAAATGACACAGCTAACAACGCCTGCAGTAAGAAGACACAGATATGTGTGATATCTGCATACTCTGAGAAATAGATGATATTAATCCAGGAACAGCACATTTATGGGAAAGTGTAGGGGGACCGAGGATGGATCCTTGAGGAACTCCACATGCAGTACTGATCTTTTTTAGTCCATCTACAGTAGTCAGGCCTGGCGGATGATTTAAGAAATGTAGCAGTCTGTTATGGTCAGCAAGTAATGTCATGAAATACTCATTTGAGGGTAGGTGTTATTTATGAGTATGACGGAAGGATGAACTAAAAGGCAATTTCTGTGCTATTTTATTCTTTCCTGCTTTTGGGATCATCCCAGCTTTCCGGATTATGACTGTGTTTATTGCCTTGAGCCCCAAACTGTCACTGTTAGCACTACTGATGTAACTGTATGCCTTGTTCCGCTAAGTAACACCTAGTAAACAGACTAGCAGCCGGTTCTTCTACTCATTCCTGCCTCTTAAATTCTCATTTGCATATAAATGCTAAAGATTTAAAGATTTTTTAAATGAGTGCTGAGGTTTAGATCCAAATTTAATTTTTTTTCCATTCTGCATCCAGTGATTTTTCAAATAAGGTGCTGATTTCTGTCTCAATCCTTAACGTGCACTAAGGAAAGGTAATTTTTTTTGGTCGGTGCTCCCCTCTCTGGTTTCTTGCATCCGGTTGTGCGTTTCGGAAATATACAAAAACAAAAAGATGGCGATTAATAAGACCCTGTATCTGCTCACATCTTTTCTGGGCTGTTCATTGGACACGGCGAGTCTGTGTTTCCCCTCTTAGGCTCAGCCTGATTTGAATTCCCCGCAAAGGGCTGCAGTGTAATATCCATCTGCTGGGTTTGTTGTCCTGCTCATGGATTCCTTTTGCTGAAGAACCCGCCAGCAGCGTTGCTGCCTGCTACCGTTGCATTTACTCTGCATGAGGTCCTATCATTAATTCCTGAGTTATTCTCTTGTTCATAGATTAAACCAGAATGTCTGATCTAGTCCTGCAGACATGCGATCCATTAGCTATCAAAACCCCACAAAGAGTCCTTACCATCTGTGAAGTGTAGGGGGCGACACGTTCCAATCGACGCCAGCATCGGAGCTGCGGTCAGGCATGTGATGGACGGCCGCATGTCAGAGGGCCAGTGGTGACATTTGCACCCCACTGCAAGCTGCATGGATGGATGAGCTCCTGTCAGTATCGGAGAATGACAACCCCCACCCCCCCAACAGTTACAACACAGATGCAGTGACAGATGGACCTCGAGCTAATGCGACCACGACTAATGGATGACAAGAAAAGCACACTTTGTGAGTGTGCAAGGCAGGCGGTGTGTGTCTGTGCGCCTGTGTGTGTTTGGAAAGGAGAGCTCACCAAACAAGGCTCAGTTTGCCAGTGGAGTCAGGCAGGAGTGCTGCCGAGGCTGGGCGAGGAAGTGGAATCGGACCTATCCACCGAAGGTAGCCGCGTCTCCTTTTCACAAGGAAAACGTTGCAATTATTAAGACCTTTTCTGACTCTCCCCGAAGTAAAAAGGATTAAAAAAAAACAATAAAACAAAGGTATAGAGTCAGCAAACTCCGCAGCTCTCGGAGATGAAAGGAGGGTTTGATGATAGCTCTCTGTCGAGGACGACGAGCTCAATTCCTGCAGCTGAACGAACAACCTAACAAACAAAGAACATCTTTATAACAGCTAGATGAAAAGATCATTTTTAAAAAAGAGGATACTCATAAGATAGTAGCTGAGATCTTTTAGCCAGCGCTATCCCTACTTTTTCAATGTTTTCTTACCCCATTTTAATTAGGGGAAACTCTTTTTAAACATTTGCACATTGTGTTATAAATTGTGTTTTTATACATAGTCTTTTATTTATCTTCTATTTGGCCTTTGTCTTTAGCATACCCCTTAACTATTTTAATTTTTAACTTTTTAAATGAGTTTATTCTTTATTTTTTTAATTGTCTCAGAAGCGAACCAGATTTACATTTCGCCGCAAGTTGTTCAAGTGTAGCTATGCATGCGACAAATAAAATCTTGAATCTTGGAAATCTTAGATTTGGCCCAATTAAAACGCGGCTGCCATTTTGAGCAGCGAAATCAATCAGGGTTGACAGAGTCTATTAAGAGACAGCTGCCGTCGCACCATGAGGCCGACACCCCGCGCACAGGCCCGGCTCCGCCTCCTGCAGTGTGGCTTCAGGCCCCGCCTCAGACATGGTAGCTGCCCATTCTGCCTGAGTAAAATAATTACCGGGGTAAAATATAATAATAATTCATATTGGGGGAGGAGGGCTGGGGGAAGACAATTAATAGAGAAGCAAGAGGTCAGTGTGGGAGTGGGAGGGGAAAGAAATCTGGATAAGTGCGTAAGTATGTCCTCACTGGGAGGATAATCTTATAATATAAGACATGCCTGACCCCACAGACGTGAGGTGTCGTTCCATGTCTCTGTGCTGTAAAGACTCCGCCACTTTTAAGCCGTAGTGCTCTTGACGCCTAAAACCAGAGCGTCTCTTAAGAGCATCGGATCGGTACATCGGTGAGGCTGCTGACGTAATGCATAAACATGCACAGCTGGTACTTAAAAAAAAGAAGAAGCAAATTTAGAAATCATGTTCATGTTCATACTTAGAACCTCCCAGCTTGATGAATATTTTCTTGAAGAAATAGGTGAAAGGCCATTTTTACCATTTCCTGCTGCGTTGTTTATGAATGTTTATGAATATATATATATAATATTTTATATCCGCTTTAATCGGGTGTGCGTATGATCTGCATTTATATTTCAGAAAGTTTGTTTACGGTCGCTGAAGCGGTCCGTGTGGTTTACCAATAGTGGAGAATCCCATTAAAGGGAACAGGAAGCAGCAACGGAAGATGAAATCACTGAATGAACCAGGGCTTAGAAAAGTGCTCAGCACATGCTGCCGCGTACCTAAAAATAGCCCCCTAAAAGCCCCATCTTACACTTGTTTGGTTTGTAAAGGTACGACAGTGTTGTTGCTAAGAAACGGCATGGAAAATCTGGCCTCCTGCTTGTCTCGGATTAATATATCGGTTTCGGCAAGTGCCTCTCTATTGACATCTGCAAGGAATTTATGTCCCCGCTCTGGTCTCCCCGCTCCTCTCTCATTATTTCATCCGGACCGGACGGCCGCTGTCACCAATAATCGTCAGATCCTCTCCTTTCAGAGCAATGGCTGCCATGGAAACCTTGTTTCCGTGGACGCGGTCGGCGTAAAAAATAAAAAATGGTGCGCGTGTTTAAAACGGTACGAGAGATTTAGGAATTGCGGCATTTCTTTGCGTGTTTCCTAAAAGAAAAGGATAATGTTCCTCTGCAGGATTTCATTTATTTACGAGCGATAAGTTGCACAGGAATGCCGGCCATTTTAAATGTGGGTGAGAAGCGACGGTAACATTGTCCGATGCTAGGATTTCCTTGCGCTCTTCGTGGACGCTGTAATGATGCAAGCAACGGGGGAAGGGATTCATGGTGCGTGAAGTCAGTAGGGCTCCTCTGATCAATAAGCACACAGCAAATAGCAAGTGGACCTTCAAAACCGAATTCAGAAACAAAACCAAACAAGTTCAGTTAGAGCTGACTTTGTTAGCTATTTGCAACTAGATAAGACCTATAGACGGTTCGACGCTAGTAGAGGTTAGGTCATGTCAATGACCTTTCCAAGAATGTCCCGGCAAACTTTCCAGTTTTTGAGAGAACCGATATGCTGCCTTCAGCACCAATACCACCTTCCTCACACTTTTAGGATGACTGATTGAAAGGTCCCCAGAATGCCACCATCGCCGTGCGTGTGAATGGAAACTTAACCACGGATCATTTTGGTCCCTAATCCGGGGCCCACCAGTCAAACTGGCTGGAGCCAATTTGGACGGAATCATTTCTGCCTTAGCCGCGTAACTGGGCTGTCAGGCGGTTGTCGCAGCGATCGGCGAAATAAAGCAATTAAACCGTAGCGGCTGGGAGAAGACCCATGACAAATACATTGCTTTGCTTTCCCGTTGGTCTAAGAGACACCTGATGACTGCCTGCCCTTCTCAAGCCTGCAGTCTCGGGGGGAAAAACTAGGGAAGATTTGATGGGCTCAGGTCCAGGATGGGGGGCCCAGGACATGGCTCGGGTGGGGGGGTTGTGTGTCATGGGGGCCCTTTCAGAGTAATTTTAATCCCCAGCTGGCGTGCACCTTCTTACACCGGTGGTCCAAAAGGTTTTACAGGAGGACTTACAGGATTTCTGGTTTTGCCCCTAAAGGGTGACCAGCTTTGTCTTCTTAACCCAGTAAAGACACTCCAGACAATGGAAATCATTCATGCCAGTTTAACCAAATAAGAATGACCAGGATTCCAAAATCCACCCTCCACCAAAATAAAAATGATTACTGCACGAACCACAACACTGACACCACTAACAAACTTCAACGATTACAAAATGAAGGTCAAATTCCCATTATAAATATATATTTTTGCCATTTCCAGCATGTCAGGCACTCTCTATAAATAAATCCATATTAAATGTTGCTTATCCACCTCAAAGTAATTAGGTTAACTGCCCCCCCCAAACACACTCCTTCAGTTCACCCTACAGCAAAGCAAATTTTGAAAGAACTGCAGTTGACTTCTGATCTTTTTAAAATGCAAGTCAGCGTCGCACCAGGCTAAGAGTATATTGGGGCAATTTATATTTTTGGGATCTATATTTTCTAACCCTATCCTAGAGGCTACAGGTGTAAGTCTTATCTAACCCTAACCCCTATAATATCTACTGCTAAACCCTAAAAAGTTGACCTTTAACCTTGATGCCTCAATTGTAATCTGCTACCCCGTGGCACACTGCTTTTACAACAACATTTGTGTATAACAAGTATGCAAGGCCATTTGTCTATTTCTAGATACTTGTTAAATATTAAAAATGCATTCTGACTTTCTGATTTCTCTAAAGGAAAGGAAGCTCAAGACTGCCCCCCCCATAATTTTAGGGTTTCAACTTCTCTTGTGAAATACAGTTGTGTGCAAAATAATAGCAGTCCGACATCACTAACCTGATCCATCACTGTTTTTGGTAGAAATCCATTTTCTGCCTTTTTCTACATGACAAATTATTTGCTAGTAGGTGTAGTAGAATAATAGAAAACCAATAGACATGAC
>JAODLD010000070.1:2442623-2467097 GCA_026781065.1 Mormyrops boulengeri | reverse complement strand
ATGTACAGTGATCCCAATGCATTTGCGTGTATAGAAATAAAAGCTATTATAAGGACTTTGGGCTTTATTCACTTTTTATACACACTGATATTATTTTGCACACAACTGTAAGTGAAAACTTTGGCACTTTTTTATTTTATTTTATTCTATTATTATTTTTTTTTTTACAAAGGAAGGGTGTATCTTTCCAAGTCACGGTGAAAATAATCAAATTTTCAGCTGAGTGTCAAGTTCCAGGACACATATTAATTTTGGAGGGAGGCAGCCCCCCAGCCACACACCCCCACCTTATTAGCCATATGGTAGCATTTGAGTTTGCATTTGCGCCGGAATGAGATGTTGGGGGTGGGTGGGGCTGAGGGAGGATTCGGTGACCCGAGAGACGGTCCATGCTGGTTGCCCCGACTACCTGAGCCGTGGCAGCTCACGTGATGGATGGGAGGCGAAGTGTCACTGTAAAGATGAGAGACCTGTCACAGATCAATCAAACCGTGGTCCTCTTGTCACCAGCTGATTTCCAAACAAGAACACTTCCACTGTATTTTAGCACTGGGCTGTTTTTTTCTCCTAGACACTCCTCTAACTCAAACCTCACTTATATAAAAGTAAGCACCCTATTCATTTATTGTTCAGACATCATATACGCAAATCCCAGACACTGATGGACGAATAAAATGGCTTCTTCCTGGGCTATTTACTAATTAAGACCTCAACCTGAAATCGATGAACAGCCTGCAAGGGATCCATTCAATAACCCCCGCATCAGTCTGACCTTTATCGGGCTTGGGGGTGTCCCTGGTCTTTTGACTGCATAGTCGACGTAATGATTTCCATTAGACTGGCTAAAAACAGGAGCATGCTAAAAAAAAAAAACGTAAAAGTTTTTGAAAAAATGCACACCGCAGCCGCCCTCTACACGTGCTCTACCGTCAGGAATGAGAGCAGGGGCGAAGAACCCGACGTCATCAGCTGCGCGTTTGCGTGTGCTTTCATGTCTGATTGAGTTACACGCCTGCGTTGACTCCAAAGACCGGTACCTTAAAGGCAGAATCACGGGGCATTAGCTTTTTGGGAGGTTTCGCTAACAGAGCCTTCTCTCTCGTGGCTGGCTGTCATTTAGGATGACTTGGGGTTAGGAAGAGGTGGCGTTGTAGGGGGGAATAATGAAATAAATATATGGGTCCGGCCTCACAAGGATCCTGCCAGAGCTGTCAGGATCGCTGCATGTTTGATGAGGCCGCTCTTTGTGTAGGAGTTTGCAGTCGGAGAGGTGCATGCTGGGAAACTGCATGTGTATGTGTGCCTCCGCTGCCCAGCCTGTGCTTCCCTACTGAGACCCCAATCTGTCACATTAGGCTCCATTGAGCCCCATAACCTAATCTCTCTTTTCCTTTTTGTCTGTTATTTCAATGAATCTTACCTGCTAGAGGTATCAGGCTTGTTGCCTCAGAGAGCCGTCGAAGTCAGTTCGGATTTAATGAGTACGGGTCCCACAGATGGGTCTTGCACAGAGGATTCATCTGAATTGCTTCAAAGTCCATTCCTCCGTTTTCCATATATGCTTATCCAGCAGAGTCCAGTGCTTTTTCCACACCCTGGACGGGATGGGGGTAATGAACCACACATTAAGGCCAATTTCGAGATGCTGAATCTTTGAACTGCGAGAACATCCAAACTTCACAGACACACATAGGGCTCGGGCCCAAATCGAACTCATAACCTCAGAGGTGTGACGCCTCAGCTCTGTCCGCAGCGTCATTCGCAGACTCCCCGTTAACGGGAATCGCTTCCTTATCCCCCCAGGAAGTACAGAGCTGGGTGGATTCTTCAGTTCTTTCTAGCAGAACTGATAGATGTCTTGTACTTTTAAGCACAACAAACCCGAAAATCCGCCATCCATTCACCAGGGTAAATTTGATGTCAGTGAGAAAATGACAACACAGAACTAAGGGTCGACTCCTTCACGGTATCTGAGTCTTTCCCTCTCCGAATTCATTTGAAAAATCGAATCAAAGTGGTAACATGTCAGGTAGCCATCTGGCAGCGATTTCTTGGGGGGGTATTTTACAAAGTAGGATTTCTTCATTAGCCAGATAACTTGAGCCAAATATAAGGATTGTCCAATAGGAATGTCATTTACCTTTCTTCCTACTGGACAGTTTTTTTGATTGGCTTAACTTATCCAGCTAACTGGGAAATCCTGCTTTGTGGAATACCCCCCTGGTTTGACCTATGGTGCACGTTGGGTACCAGTCACCATCAGTCCTGGGTATTTCCATTGTTTTCCTTCTTGACATCAGCGTGGCGGACCCATCCCACCCAATATGAAACACCCACCCTTCATGCATAAAATAATTAAAATTTAGTGCTGCATGTCTCCTGCTGTGGGGGTGATATTTTTTCGTAATATTTTTATGCTATTACTGCTATCTACTTTATTATCTTTATTCGTACTATTAGAGTAAGGGTTCCCAACTGCTGGTCTGTGGATCGGTACTGGTCCATGGCCAGTAGAGTCACTGTCCCATAGTCCTATATATTACTGGATCAATCTGTGATAAAATGCCGTGTCCCATATTGGTGCACAAAAATATGAGATATTTCCAGTATTTCTGCACACATTTCATAACTCCTCTGCAAATTTTTACCAGTGGTGCCAGTTTTACCAGGTCCATGAAATTTTTGTTGACCTTAAAAGTTTGGGAACCTTAGAGTCAGGCATCTTCACTCACAGTGTTAATTACACAAATTTCATCATTGAAGTAAAAAAATACACAAAAAACAACTACAGCTATTATCCTACACTGCAATAGCTACATAAATTAATTAAAGTGTAGTTCATTTAAATTTCATAGAATTCATTTTTTGGTGTAAATATTTGTATTATAAATGTCTCCACGGCATTAGGGCTCCATTCTGCGATGACCTTGCGGTGCCCTTATCAGGAGATTCGATTCGAATGTTTTGGCAGCTGTTAGAGAGAAGACAAAATAAATAAATAAAGATGTTTGAAGATTAGTCCATCGAGACTGTCATGGTGGAAACTGTCACCATGTTCCTGGACCCCTGTGCGGCTCGCCCGTCTTCACAGGTGCTTCTCACTGGGCCGGAATATTAGGCAGTCTGTTTGCTCAGGCTTCTGGAAAAAAGAAAAAAAGAAAAGAAGACCCCGGCCTGGCGAAACAAAAACATTTAGTTGCCGGGCGGAAAAATGCAAATTTTCCCTCCTCGTAATTTTGCAGCCCGTTGGAAGGTGTCAAGCCGCCGTCTAAACTTCTGAGAAACGGGTTATGCAGGGGGGAACGGAAAAGTAAACAGGGATGTAATGTATGCAAATGCAAACGCTGAGTGCTGTCATAAGAAACGACTCATCTGGGTTTCCTACTGCCTTCCTTGTGTTTTTGCCTTGAATTTCGGGTTTAATGAGTTACTCACGGACGTCAGTGTTAAAGTGAACCGGACCAGTGTCTCCGAATCCAATTAATTACCTAATGAATAATGTCTAGCACCGTTCTCTGACCTCATAATACCACTGAAATATGCCTTTTTTCTGGTGGCACATAAAATGTGAACAGGTTTAACCCCCCCCCCCCCCACCACCACCAAGAATATCACACTCAGGGGTCCCGGTGGGTGGGGGAGGGTGTTTAGGCTACAGCCCAGAGGAGAATGGAGGAGGAGGTCAGGACATTTATGTTCTAATTCCTTACACAAACACACACATATACTGACACACACACACACACACACACACACCCAGAACAACTGAAATAAACAAGAAGGTCAGAGCAGAAATGTGTGCTGCTCCATTTCTTTCATTTCCTTAAAAAAAAATAATTTCTCAGGCGACAAAAGAAATCGGGCAAAGAAAAGAGATTTCAACCACAACTCGTCATCCTAGAGCGACGGTGAGGTCCTGACACGAAGAAAACGCAAAACTACATCAAAAACACACGCTGAAGTCTTCGCTAACTTACAATGTTTTCCCGCGGAGTGTGACGCCGCCGATAAGATGGCGGGCGGAAAATTCTGGAACAATCTGGGGCTTTCTCACGTGGTGGCTGACTATCGCAGTGCCGCCAGGGTATTCCTGGCTCTGAAATGATGGATGTGGCCCATACTCTGCAACAGACTCGTTTACATTTTTACAGAGTCGCATGCCATGCAGAAATCGAAAAAAAGGGGCTTATGACAGCACAGAGTCCTGACTCCCAAGTGGCGCATCTTCTTGGCGTCTTTCAATTACATTACCCAGCAGGGGAAACACTTCATTTTTCTGTCATGCGACGGACGGCCGGGTCAAGGCATCACGAAAGAAGCACCGTGGCAGATATTTAAATAGAGAATCGGGAGTATATCTCTCGCCCCTTTTAACTCCACACCAGAAAGTTCCAGTGCACTTGGTTCACGGTGCATGGAAATGAATGACGGGAAGATTCTAATGGCAGAATTAAGGGCGTGGGGGGGGGGGGGCATCCGCATGCGTTGTCATTAATGCCTTTCGGAGATGACCTCATTTCAGACTAACTCTCCGCCTCCCCCCAGCAAAGTCTTACCCGACGACGGGAAATAGGGCTTCTCTCCACCGAATGCTGCTCAGAAGTTTTATCTAAAAGCAGAAAGCAGGCAGAAAGCCTGCTCAAGCCCTCACAGAGGAATTCTGGGAAGGGTTTCAAAGTGTGGAAACGCTGGAAGGTAGCACCTTCACGGCACTCGGCTGGCGTTGCGATGAAGGCAAAACGGCCGCTCTGTCAGAGATTCTCAGTCGCACCCTTCAGACGAAAGGCTGCTTCATTGTCCTGCGTCACCTGACTGTTTTGTCCCCCTGCTCAGAGAACTCCAGTCTCTAGTCCTGGGACCGTATCTATAACATGAAGGCTCTAAGCTTGCAAGCGGCCGCCTTTCAAAAACGCTTCATTTGTTTTCAGGGAAAGATTTGGAACTGCCCACTCATATAGACCTCGACCTCAATGCTAGGAGGAGTTCATGTCTGGGAGGATTGAATATTTATTCATTACCTTCTTGGGCCTGGGATATATTTGGGTCCAGTTAATTGCCTAAAAAGATTCGATTCATCATCCTGTTTGCAAGCATCTGAAACACTTAACTGCAGCTTAGAAACCTCAGGAGCAGGAATAATCAGTTGAAATAGGACTATGGTCTGGTGCTCTAAAATATTAGGGGAGGCTAGATTTACAGGCAGTTAATACTGCAATGTAAGTACCTTCTGACTGGGGAGGAGTGCGCACGCACACACACACACACACACACACACACAGGTTTGTAATTATATCTTTGTGGGGACTCTCCATTCATTTCTATGGGGAAAACTCTAATCCCAACATGACGACCTTAACCCCTACCCAGCCCTAACCTTAACCATAAATAACCAAACAAAATATGAGACTTTTGGCATTTTTAATTTTTTGATTGCAATCACAGATCTTTGTGGGGACCTGAAAAATGGTCTCCACAACGTAAAGAAACCAGGTTTTAATTACATTGTGGGGGACATTTGGTCCCCGCAAAGTGATATAAAACTAATACACACACACACACACACGACCAACACTAGTCAAAACACAGAAATGGGACCCAAAGTGTCATTCTTAACTGTACATCTTTATTTAACCCAAATTTAACCGTGACACATGGATGATCAGAACATTTCATACAACCATTATCCCCCGCCCCCCAAAGACGACGGCTCACAACACAACAGTTACTCCATATCTGACATTGTAGCCTGGTAACGTCACACTTTTACGCACCAGTACAGCGGCCCATTTTCTTTAAAAATAATCACCAAACGATTTTTTAAAAAATGCTGGCGATAAATCATTTATTGTGTGTCACGTTTTATTTTTGACAGTACAACGCAGTTCACAGTACGGTGAAAGTGAAGCTTCCGGAATGATGTGCAGGTACGGGAGCATGCTGCCTGCCTTCGGCGACGGAGGCTGTCTAATGTGGATATTAGAGTACTATTAAAAACAAGAGCCACAGTGTCAGGAACAGCAAAATAAATAGCACAGTCAACCAAACTTCTTAATGAGGGCACCAGGCACAACCAGCTTTATGCTGAACATAAATAAATCTTTCATTGTCTATATCTGCAATCCCTTGTGCGGGGAGATAAAAAGCAAGTGTGGTAGGAACAGGCAGGTAAAAAGAGTGACCTTCATTTCATGCCATATTGTATTTTGTGTTTATGGTAATAGGCCCTGTGACCTTTAACCCCACATTATGTGAAGATCAAAGGGCAGGGGGTTAAAGCAGTGGTTTCAGTATTGGGATGTAGATGGTGCTTCTGTGTTCCCTACATAACGTTTAGCATTTGTTACATATACTAACCCTATACATTGTCATAACTAGTATCAACCTTGACAAACGGTCCAAGAATCTGGATGGAGATGTTCGGCGACTGCCAACTGCTTCCTATCTAAACGGACATGAACTGGTGGCACCTAAAGATGGCCGGTCCTGATAAACCCACTAAGACACAAAAGGGAACGTGTGAGCAGTGCAAACTGACTTGAGCACAAATGGGACTCAGTTCAGCATCTGGGTTGGGCAGGGCGCGATATATCTGTCATGTTATCCCACACTAAGGTGCAGCAATTCACTGGGAAAGCTTTAACAAAAATAAAGTACGGTATGGCGATCTTCCATGTGTTGGCTAATCAGGATGATCCATTAATTGGTCACGTTGCAGTCAAGTCCTGTTTGATTTCTGACTACATACCCTGAACATGCCAAATGCCACTGAGATGCCTTCATGGCCATAAAGATCAGTGCTCATCTTGATTCTCTCTGGCTGTAACGAAGAACTAACGGAAATGCTTGGGCAAAGTCCAGAAGGTTCTATCAGCAACTATGCCTTAGATGGCCCAATGGCTGCCGGACAAGGTGCTTTTCTCATAAACTTGACAGCCCTTCCACGGCGCTCTGTGCGACTGCTGGGGGTCACGGGGTTCAGCAGAGAGGTTCGGGTCCGCGAGTAAGCCAACCCTTCCCCCGCACATGCATCGAATCACAGTGTAAAAACACAGAAACAGTTTGGGCATGCTCCACAGCACGGCTCACGCGACGCGTCACGACACGACTGACGTCTTCATGAACCCGGCGCCAAGACGCCAGATGGGTTCGGGAGATTTTACAATTGGATCATTTCCTTTTTTTTTTTTTTTTTAATAACATTACGTTACTACAAGAATCCACATAAAACCTGTCACAAGCATTTCTTTATCCCAACAATCATGATTATTTTTAAGAACTCAGTCACAAAACAACAAAGCAAACAGTCCGGAAAAAAACCGTAAGATGCTCAAAAGAATAAACAACACAATACATCACTATTAAACAACCTTTCACATTTAAAACATGACCGTGGTCATCTCTCTTTTTTTGTCTGGCATAAAGGAAAAGCCACACGGTTTCCAGGTACTGAGACAAGCTGTACTTTTTATTACGATTTTAAAAGAAAAGGTCAAGCGAGATTGCCACGTAAGCTGCATACTCGTGTGGGAGGCTGGGCGGAACTCCTAGAACGTTCTGGAAGTTTATTCAGACGCAGGTAGGCTTGCTGTATTGGCTGATTTAGAAGTAGAAACATTCAGCATATAGCAAGTACTGTAGCCCTATCTGAACTAACCCTTTGATGGTAGCTCTATTGATTAGAGGGCATTGTCGCCTGTCAGCCGCCAACCTTTCGGTTTTGAAAAAAAATACCTTTTAAGAGGTAAAACGTACAAAATGAGCACAATTTTCAACAATGTTAACCAGATTTACTAGCAACGGAATACTACCTCTGGCATCAAAGGCGAGAGTTTGATTAGACCCTCATCTGAAGCAGCTTGCTAACCGTAGTACTTAGCGTAAATCTCACTTCTTTTGGTATAAAATACAGAAATCGCCGGCAGTGTTCAGACCTGGCAGAAGCGGCTCGCCTAATGCACAGAAGACGGCCTTTACGAACGGCCTGGGCCTCACCACTTGGTGTGGATGTGCCGCTGGGTATTCTTCACGCACTACTAATGAAACACCGCTCGCCTTCGCACAAGCAGGACGGAGGCCTAGCAAAGTACGATTTAGACACCGGGCAAAAAAAAAAAACAAGAAATAAATACTGATTACATGCATGCTGTGGAATAGTCTGTGGTGTCCTGGTTTCGCTCGGTAATGCTACACTCTACAAAACAAGATCCTTTGTTATTTAATCCACCCCGAATGTAAACCCAACTAGCTACACTTACTTTTAGACATCCACAAAGGTGAAGCGTTCATTAAAGTGTAGCTACACTGTTGCGTGGTGCACAGTGTAGCTAAAGAAGGCTTCGGTCAATGCCTAAGCTAGCCTAGAAAAAAAGATATTGTTAACAAACGGGTTTAAGATGCCTAAATGCAAATGGGGAAAGAACAAATAAAGCACAGGGAAAACTCATGCCACACAAAGACGGACGCCGTGGTTTTCTCGCGCTGTAATTAAATATAAAGCACAGCATCGTGCAAAAGTAAAAAAACTGTTGATGAATACGCCAAAACATAGGACATGCATAAAGAAAACCGCGAGCCAAACGATTTCAAAATTAATCATTGTAAATACCACCTAGTGCTAGATCAACCTAATCATTTGGTTATATTCTGCAGAGATTTATATATAAAGGTCTAATGTTCATGTTGAATGCTAGTCATTGTGTATAGGGCACTAATCCAAAATATACAAGATGCATTATTTTGCTTGCTTGGGTCATAGGCCTGTTCCTTAGTGAGCAATTTCAAAGGAGGTCACCCCACATGTGTGCAACGTCCTGTTGGGACCAGTGGGAGGAACATATTACTTTAATCTTAGAGACATCAACACACGCCTAAGATTGATCTAGATGTGGTATTCAGAAAGGCACTCTCTATTTCCTTCTCTCTCTCTCTCTCTCTCTCTCTCTTCTTTGCACCGAGCACACTGAAGGTTTTCAACACAATAAGAACCACTGGACCGGAAAACACACAGACGGTCCACGGGAGACGAAAGCAATTCCAGGCGTCACGACGGCACCGGGCCGGGCCGGGCCAGACGGTGACGGCTACTGAGGACACTCCTACAGCTTCTCTACAGGCAGCCTGACTGCTATAAGTGCTGGCTACAGAGGAGGGCGCCCAGGAACCATGCCGGCTCTGCCCAGGTATGCCTCATGAGGCGCCCCCTGTTGGCAGAGTAACATTGTGGCACTTGAACGTCTCTTTAAATGATAAAAAAAAGCCTTGTGTATAGAATAGAAGTACCGTGTTCCCCTCCATGTTTTGCAGCTGCTAGCTAGGTCAGAGGAAGCTAGGACAGAAACGAAACACCCGTTTCTCGTACGACAAATAAAACGAAACGACAAATGAACGTCCAGATATATTTATGTGACTCTACATCGTTTATGCCTAAACCTATGTAATCTTGCAAATATCAAAATGAAGTCAAACTCATATGCATTAGGAAGTAGCTGGCAACACTTGGCCGCTCGCAATCTGCTTCGTGGGGTTTTCCTGTTGTGGATTTACTTCTGCGGGTTCGACCTCATGATGATCGGCTTCCTGTTGACGTACGTCGCCCAGTAAGCCAAGTTGAAGATGAAGAATAGGACGGGGAAGATGATGCGCGATATCTTATCCACTCTGCTGACGCGGTTGTAGGATTTCTTGGCCTCAACCATGTGCTCCTCCACCTTGGGCATCTTCACGGGCACTGTAGTGGCACTCTTGGCGATGGTGGTCAACCCCGGGTCCTTCGCCACGTTGATGGCGTAGGTCGTTCCCACTATGTTGAATGTGTTGTTGGCTTTCTTGGAGAGGGAGGCAGACTCCCTTCTCTGAATGATAAAAGAGACACTCATTACAGCAGCTCGAAAAGACAAACGCCACTAATTAATTTCCGTCTAATTAGTATCAAGGGGTAGCAGGACGGTAGAGAGGAGTTTCCTGATTGAATTAAACGGCAGATATCTTTTATGTTTAAGTAGTATGGTAAATCTGCCCAGAGATATATGAAGCACTCTTTGTATAACTTTTATAAGTTCTATAAGTCAGTTAATGTGCATTAAGAGGATGATGCTGTTTGAGTTCTTACGTATCCATGGAAACCTGCATCCTCCATTCCCCAGCCTTAACCAGTTCTTATCTCAAATCTTCCATTATTCAAACTTCATAATATACTGGAATACTAATAATATGATTTGTGAAGGTAATTTAGATGCCCTATTTGTAAATGTATGAACTGAGATGTATTATTTGGTAGCCGACAAAACTATGAAGAGCCGCATTAAACATACAACACTAATTTTGTCATATAAATATTAGATATAGTAATAATTATCATTACAGTTATATTTCTCAAGCTGAATATTTTAAGCAAAACAATATAGGGAGTATAGACATGATTTGTTAAACATAATTTTGAAAGGTACAACAGGAGATCCTCTCTAGGAATTGGAAACCACAGAACCTGGTCAGAAACCTTCATTCTTCTGAGTAATCTCACCCAAAAAGGTTTCACCCTCAATACCCTAAAGGCTTGTGTCAATACAAGCGTCACACTTAAGCAACATGATGCCTGCCCTATCATCTGACGATATTTTCCGAAAGAGTCCCTCTCAACACCTTCTATTCTGTGGGGCGTCCACTGCGGCATTGTGGGTAATTTAGGAGGGGACGTGTCGGCATGGGACGAGTGCAATGAACAACATACCCCAGAAGGCTTTTAGCACACGTGTCTGAATGTCATCCGCTACACTGTAACTGCTTCAATCCGTCAGAAAAGCGGGGGGAAAAGTTAATAGCAGCACCCGCAGGTTAGTGAGAGGCCGTTTGGGGATTAAGTGAAGAAAAAAAAATTTAAAAACAAACCTCACAGACTCACAGCTCACGCTGAGGGACAGTGTTAGCCAGTACAATCGCCCTTGTGAGCTGAAGGCTGCGAAGCGGACTCCCCAGCACGTCGGCCCTAAACGCAGACGCCTCTTAAGCAATTTAATTCTTCCCCCCCCGACCCATGATTCAACAGAAAACTCAGCCGGCGCACGCCGGGGTGATTAGGTAACGGATTTGCAGGAAGGATCGCGACTGGCTTTCACGATAAAACTCGCTTGCGAAAACTTGCATCATTTATGTTTGGTCTTTAAGCGGCGTTTAGGCCTGTAAGGTTGGCCGTATTTCCTTCCCGGAGACTTTTATAGGTATGAAAGTGGTTCTCAGGATTTCTCTGTTTGCTGTTTTACAGCATCTGTCAAATTCTTCCATGGGCAAGAATAAAGCTGCCGATAAAAATAACAACAGCATTAATTGTTAAGGGGCACATATGGTGAGACGCTTCATTGTAATTACTGTAATATTCAGCGTCTGCGGGATACAGATTGAATTTTTACTTAAGGACGTGTCAGTGAGGCTATGAGGAGCTTTCTGAGGGTGACCTCATGGAACCTGGGCACGTCTGACCCATGGTTCTGCCAACACGTGGTCCCGCATGATACAGGTGGAATACAGTCCACACGCATTGGATAGAAGAATCCAGAATTGACGAGACAAGGGAAACATCCACCCCCACCACTGATTATATTTGTTCACTGCCCCCCCACACACGCACAATTTCATATCATCCATCCATCCATTCGTCCATCCATCCATCCATCCGTCCGTCCGTCCGTGCATCCATCCGTCCGTGCATCCATCCGTCCGTGCATCCATCCATCCATCGTCTAACTGCTTATCCTAGTGAACAATCCTGTCATTAACAGTCTTGTTCTTCCCACTGGGATGGGGAGGGGGGGTGTCACTGCTAAAATGCATTGATCCCTGTGGGGGGGGCACAGGGAACCATTGCTTGTTTCGCCTTGATGCTGTAATAGTGGTAATAATGGTGGCGTTGGAGGGCAGAGGGGGGTAAGTCTCTCTCCCCCACTTGCCTGTGACTTAATCCCCGAAGACATGGGAGACCCCGCTGCACAGCTTCCCGCACTTAGAGCTGATCACCTCTCCTGTGGCCATTTTCCATCAGAATTTTGAATGGGTTTCCCTGGTTCTCTGTACTATCATCACACCTCCACAAGTCGCTGTGTCCCACCCATCCAAAGAATGGCAAGTCAAGATGGACCTCATTTCATGTTCATAATGTGTGGGTCACAGACGATTCCACCCGGAGTCCTTAAATGCACATGAATGTCTTTTTAGCCATTTATCAGAAAGTAACCCCCCCCCCCCTCCAAACCACTGATGATTTTGCCCCTTCCTTTCCTCCGGGACTCCTGATTACTTAGGCGAACCTGTCACCCTGTCAGGCTGGAAGTGGGAAGCCTGTTGGTTACCGTTTTGCTCTCCCACTCGGGCGAGCCCTAATCACGCCCCTGAGCGATGGAATCAAAGCATTGCCGTGGACGACAGCGATCCCCAGGAGGATGCCACGGCTCCTCTGCCGCTCAGACGGACCTGTTAGCTTTGAATGGCTCAGTCTCCGCCAGAATCATCTTCATCATCAAACTCATTCCCCAGGAAATCCACGTACAGAACAGAAAAAAACACTGCATCAGCTAAACAGGAGCTGCGTCGTAGCGCAATGTCACCCACCCTCATTTCCTGTGCCTCCTTCTTGCCATCCCAGGCCCAGCTTCTCTTGGTGAAGTAGTTGACGGTGGCGAACTCGATGAGCGCCGAGAAGACGAAGGCGTAGCAGACCGCCATGAACCAGTCCATGGCGGTAGCGTAGGCTACTTTGGGCAGCGAGTTCCTAGCGCTGATGCTTAGGGTTGTCATTGTCAGCACAGTGGTGACACCTGAGGGGACGCACACAACCAATTATAAGCCTTACACCATTATGACATAATGACATAATAATTACATTCCTGGAGCTACAGTGACTCCTACTGGTTGACGCCATAAAGGTCAAGCTGCTTCAAAATTTCACTGAATAGTCTGACTGTACAGTCCTGGGCCAATAAATTAATTTCTGAAGGAGTGCACTGTATGCGGAGGATAGACAAAAAAGGCATGAATCTTATGGATTCAACATTTTTCAGGAATTTCTGTGTGCTGTCATTTCAGTCGCAGTTTCAGTTAGAGGTAGCGTTCAGGATACAGGGCCATTTCCATAATCACTGCACGGCTTCCTGCGAATGGCATCATGTGACATGCTGGGGGGGGGAGGAGGGCTTTATCTGGGCGTGGGAGTGGAGACGGGTTCAAGAAAAGGGTAGAGATGAGGAATCATAAAAGAGACAGACAAATAAAATGAGCATCAGGCTGCAGAAAGGGCGGCAGTTTGGTAAAGGGTCAGGTGGTAGGCTCACATCACCTGACCTCGCCCCACTCTGGGACGTTCTCACACCTCTCCCTGTCATACAGCTCCCTAAAACCTCCATAATAAGCGGACAGGGGAGAAAAAGACAAGAACAATTATGAGCAGCTAGAGTATGAAGCACAGAATATTCCGGAAGGTCCTCATTAAACTTTGTAAAAGTTTGGGGCAAGACACAGAACCCCAGAGCGCTGAAACCACTGGTCTCCCATGATTCTTCTGGATCAGGACGTCCATTCTTTTGCTGAGCAATGCTGCCGCTCGAGCAATAAATCATGCACCGCACGTGGGCGTGTAAAAAAGCCACAAACAGGATTATCCATGGGAAATATCAGGTCACGTCAGGTGGAGGAATCCCAGCGCTGGCTGGCGATTGCCGGTCCGCTCGTTAATTAAATATAAACTTCTCGACTGACATTTCAGAGGCGATGCCTGCGCCCGTGTATCTGTACCCCGGTGGGCTTTCAGGGGTCCTGCTATTTAAAGGGATGGCGGTCGCCTTGTTTCTTTAAGTGCCATGACGGTCTCTGACGAAAAGGTTAACGGGAAAGTAAACTGAATCTCCTGAACTGGCGGCACTGTGGGAGCAAACGCTACCCCAGAGAGCGGCAGGGGACTTAAACGTATTTCAGATACCCGTCGTAGTCCTGCACCGGCGGGTCAGTGGGACGGGGCCATTCACATATATCCCCCCGCCCCCCCCCCCCCACAGTATTGCCCCTTGTGGAATTTATACATTACAGAGGAATGTGGAATTTATACATTAGAGAGGTCCTGTCAGAGAGTGGGATGCCCAGGGCTCGCCAAACCCTTTCTGGGGGCCCTAAGCAAAATCTGATTAACCTAATTCTCATTTGTCATCTTCCTTCCCGTTCTGATAGGCTGATCAGTGGTGGCGCCCCCTGGTGGTCACTGAGCCCTAAGCAGCCTCTTAGTTTGCCCTGGGGACGCTGACTGAGTAGCATGATGAGTCTGCTGCTCTAGCTTGGGACACAATGGAAATTATGGGAGATGGGATGTGAGAATGGGGAGGGAAGCAGCTCCGTCCTCCTGCTTGACTGTAAACTTGCTGGGCTGTTAGGCTCGCAGACCAGGCTGAAATCTGATCATGTGACCCTGATGTTATTCTAATGATCTATTGACCATTATTGCCTGTATGTGTGTGTGTGTGTGTGTGTGTGTGTGTGTGTGTGTGTGAGTCCTGGCTTCCACCCCTCAACATGTCCAGCAATACAGGAAAGGGGCTGGATGAGAGACGTCCGATGGGCGGCTAGGTTCTCACTCCTGATGTAACCCATTCCATAGCCCGGCCGGCTGATGCAACGAAAGCAGATCGCGGTGTCACCATCCCCTAGGGCGGCCTGCCACACCGCTCCATCTCAAGCCTGTTCTAAATGAGCCTCCACTAATCAGTCATTAATTAAGTGGTTTTCTACAGCCCCGCTAATTACAGGTCAATCTGATTGAGTCTGAATTCCCGGGAGCTCCGAAATGCCTGAGAGCCTACCATGGCAGAATTCACCCCACACCCCCACCTTAACTCTACCCAAACTCAACTTTCCAAGTAGAAGAACCACTGTTATAAGAGAGACGAGCTGATTTCAGGGTCCTCAAAAGGGTCGACGTGTAAGTCTGACCTCCGGCGGATTATAGAGCACGTACCGCCGTCATCCTGAACCAGATGTACATAGACCCTGGGACCAGACATGCAGACTGGGAGACTCACCGAAAACAGTGCGTGCTGGGACAGACTCCCGGTTCAGCCAGAAGGAGACCTGGGACAGGATGACGGTCATGATGCAGGGGAGGTACGTCTGAATGACAAAGTAGCCGATCTTCCTTTTCAGATGGAAATAGGCTGTCATCACTATGTACTCTCCTGGAGGGGTGGAAGGAGGAGTGGAGAGAAGAAAGGGGGGGGGAGCTAATCAGTCAAACAGGTTGGGGTTGGCGTTGTGGCCTGTGTCACTGGGAAAGACTTCAGTTCCCCCAGAATGGATGGATGGACGAATGGATGGACAGACAGATAGATAGAAAGATAGATAGTTTTGTCAAGACACAAGCATATACACAACCAAAGCCAGATGATCTCATTCGGAACATGCTAGGCGACATTGTCACACGACGATGATCTATGAGCGTAACAGTGTGAGTTTACAGATGCAGCCGCCCGCCCGCCTGTGTGACGATTCGTTTGTGATTCTGCGCCGTCTTTTTGAGCTTCACGGGCTGAGCCGCATCCTCAGCGTTTCGCGGCGGCGAGACGGGACGGCCTGAAGGAGACTGTCATCTGAAGACGACTGCTGATATTTAAAAAACGAGGAAGCGCTCACCCTCGAAAAGAAAATCTGCTGAGCAGCGACTCTCTGTGCCGCCGGCAGCTCCGAGGAGGACAAAAGTGGCGGGATCGTCGGGCGGAGGACCGTTTTGTCTGGGAGGGAGGTGACGGCAATTAAAGGGGGCGCGGGCGGCCGCACACTCCGGGGGCATTAATCAGCTTTGGCCCCTGCTGTCACATGCGGCAGGACGTGAAGGACAGAAGAGGGACAACCGTGGGGCCATGACGTCGCCGTGAGCTAGCGTGCGTGCCAGGACAGCACTAATAATAATAATAATAATAATAATAATAATCAGAAGATTAAGAATAAGAAAGAAGTAGAATGACCCCAAGAACAACCTATATAGTTGGAAAATGGATGGATGGATGGATGGATGGATGGACGGACGGACGGACGGACGGACGGACGGATGGATGGATGGATGCCCAGTTCTACCAGGGAAAAGAGTCACCCCCCCCCCCCCCCCACCTCTGACAGCAGAGGGCTCCTAACTGTGCACCAGACCACATGATTAAAATGTGAAATTGGTAACAACTCCACCCTCTCTGTCTGCTGATGAACGCAGAAATAAAATAAAGCAAGAAGTGCTTTTTAAGCCTGCAGAGTGACGTTTGGGGACGTGCGGGGTCACGGCGGCGACACGCGGAGTCACAGGGGTGACGCGCGGAGTCACCTGTGCTGGAGCTGATGGTCTCCTTGCCGATGACGTGGCCCAGCAGGTCGTACTGATTCAGGCGCGAGCCGTCCTCTGCCACAGCGACGGAGCGCTCATCCCCTTTGGTCCAGATGTAGACCACTTCATTGTTGGTATAGGCATCTGGGGTGGGGGAGGGCTGATTATGGATAAGTGAGGTCTGTGACACTCCAGGCTGATTCCTGGACTGGTAACACGCATGCGAGGGTGGTGAAGTGTGTCTACTGGAAACGGCAGCGAATGTTTTCGAAAGGAAGGAGATACGGGATAGTAGCTACGGTGCTGGGTGAGACAGGTTCAGCTTCACTCATTAAAGCGATTTTAATGGCTGGAACACAGCGTCACCCTCTTTTTCTGATAAAAGGCTCCGGGCAAAATATTCACGGCTTGATCTGAGTTTCAGCTTCATCTGTAACTGACCAAAACGGGCAGTGATGTGACCTTTCAAACATCAAGTAAATATTCCTGTTTCTATATCCCCAGGTATTTACCGGGGAGTTCATTAAAACCCGGTCAGGTTACAGAGTGGCATTGCTCATGTCTCCATTCTGTCGGCTTCTCTACGGAATGACTGTTCCTGGATTTCGGGCCGCGCGCCTTTCCGACAGTGGAGAGCAGCTGCAGGCCGGGGCTGCAGGTTCACGCTGGACAGCTGGTGGTACAAACAGCAGCAACAAAATTGGATTTTGGGACTTTATTATAGCGGTATGTGTTTTTGTTATAGGGGTCTTTTGTTGATGCATGAGTTTTCCTCAGAAATATGGCAGACCCAGGTAGATGTGCTTCCACACACACACACACACACACACACACACACACAGGTTTACAATTATGTCTTTGTGGGGACTCTCCATTCATTCCTTAACCCCTACCCAGCCCTGACCGTAACCATAAGCAACCAAACAAAATACAAGACACAGATCTTTGTGGGGACCTGAAAAATGGTCCCCACAACGTCAAAAAAACAGGTTTTTATTTTATTACATTGTGGGGAACATTTGGTCCAAACAATGTAATATAGACATAATCCACACACACACACACACAGAGTTTTGTACACACTAACACACACACAGATACACACATACGCACACACAAAAGCATAATCCATAAGCTCGAACATACTAAACAGTCCTTAAATTACTATAAATTACCAGTATAGTAAGGACATTTGACATCAGTCTTGTTTTTTATGTATCCGTATGATTTTAGATCTCTGTGTAGATAAACGTTAAACGTCGTTTCACCGTTAATATAGCGAAAACCTGACAGGCACTGATCATTCTGCTAAAAACTGGAACAAAGGCATCCCTAAAATCTTTTCAGAGAAACAAAGCACAGGGATCAGGCCCAGGACAGGCTGCCCGGAACCGACGGCAGCTAACAAAGGGGTTTAATTACACGCCCAACACCACACACAGGCCTTATGAAGAGCTGATTACTCACGTCGCAAAGGGCCCCCATTCTTATAAATACACATCTAATGAAGGTGATGCTCACTGTTCAAAGTGCCAGAATTGCATGGATGAAAATTGGCGGGAAAAAGACGTGGGGAATTCCGAAAACAAGGCCGGAACGCTGGCTGTCTTGAGTCAACCTATCCCAATATATCTGACTAATCCAGATCCATCTTGCGCCTGCATTGTTACTTTCGACCTGCGACTTTTCCAAAGAGACTTTGAAGCCAGATTTGCTGACCTCCTCTGGGAAAATTCATAAAGACTTTAATCGATTCATGCGTCGTGACGCTGGGCCTCCTGAACTAAAATTCAATTACTGGCAAAGAAATGTGCGTTTGAAATTTTGAAAACTGCACAGAGAGTCTGACTTGCAGTAGTGACACTGAAAACAAATCGCCACACTAATTCAGCATTAATATTGGCGCTATGGTCACTTTGTGGGTCCTGCCTACTGTAGGTTACAAAAGGAGGAGATACTTGAGGAACAGGAGAACATTCCGGCTTACAGCTTCCAAACTTGAGTGGGCAGGCATGGGCATCCATGGGGAAATCCTCCAGGTGCATGGGACACTCGGCGTGGATGGTCAACCTGGCGGAGACAGGACAGGGCACTGACATGAGGAGACAGTGGATCCTTTAGTCAGGAGCCCCATACTTGCAGCTCCTGTCCCTGTGGAGAGCTGTTTTTTTGGGATAATTCAGGTCAGATATGTCCTTCAAAGGTACAACAGCTTAACTACACTTCAACGGATACCTTAAGGCCACAGTTCTGTGTCCTTAATTACATTGTACTTGATTTCCTGCAATCCCCAACTCCGATATCATCACATTTTTTGCATCCCCCCTTTAACCCACCCAAATGCAGTGTCTCCCCCCAACCAATGGAGGCACTGTTGTACACAGAGATTACCCTGGAGTGCCAGAGCGGCCTGACCGAAATGGGGGGGGGGTGTGTTGCACGCTTGGCTGCCACAGATGTGTTGACTGCAACTCGTCAGTGTCACGGTCAGTGAGTCTCGCTCTTCCTGTCACCCGCCGGATCGGACAGACGCTCCCGCATTGCAACAGATTTCTATAAAAAAAAAATCTCTGTCTTTACCAGTCCATCCGACTGATTCATTACTGAGCCACCCGAGCGTGTGATCCCACTGTCCGGATTATCTCTGTGGGTCGGGCCTTGACGCCGGGCTGGACCCGGAGTCCTTGGTGACAGTAAATCCAAGCACGTCCCCCATCTCCACTCGCTTCCTGTGACACTCATCTCCCTCACCATCATCCCGTATCATTGTCTTCTCTTGGGCTGTAGGTGACGACCAGTAAGTATTACGGTTGACCGTACGGCTAAATGTTAGGAGGAAGAGAATCAGCAAGTGATCTGGCCGTTTCCTTGGGCCAGTTGGCTCTGCCCCCTACCCTCACCCCTCTCCGACGTCAGGCTGAAACACTTAATGAGGTGAAGTACTTTGTGTTTTCAGCCAGTCGCGTGACACAATATTTACAATGTCCTTGGCTTCATGAACGAACTGCTCTGGGGAGAAAGAGGAGAGCTCCACAGCTGACGTTAATTAACTGCACTCTGTGGGCTCCTCATGGGGGGTGGGGGGAGCGGATGTGCGCCTCCCCTTTAATGACTCCATCGATCTCGACTCCGCTACCTGAGTCGAGCACATCACGTCACCCTCGACCCCCCCAATTTTAGGACTCCGCCCCATTTTGTAGCTTGTCTGTCCCTTTCTATCCACTTAAAAATTTCAAGTGGCAGGACATCCAACTGGTAACTCAGGTCCCAGAGACGTGAACTAGCAACCATGGGGTCGTGATCCGCTGCACAACCTCCTCTTATTGTCAGCCAAAGGTAAACACGACCATACAGGTGGCGCTGTCCCTCCACCTGTAAGAGAGGACCCTCTCACAGTCCTAAGCAAGCTCATGTAGTTCAGTGCATATCACACTTTGTCTGAAGAAAAAAATACTTATCTAACCTCTGATCAGGCCAGGATATTCTTCAGTGGGCGGAACCAAAGAACCTCTTTGACCAATAGAGGATGCCACCATCAACTGCAGGTGGATCGTTCATCAAATTTATCACACTACCTGGAAACTGCTGCACATGACGAACGACCAGCTTTCACGCCCAGAGCAGCTTCTGAGCACAATGATATTTGACAGGATTAAAGAGAGAGCTGTCAGGTTTTAGAGCGCGAGGAATAATAGACCCTGTGGCCCCAAAGCTTCGCTGGAGGATAGACAAATGACACGAGGGCCCTATGATACAAAGCGTGGCCCCTGAGGTCGCATTTGTCAGGCCACATCGACAACAGGCTGTAAATGGCAATGAAATGGCAAAGAAGGTGAAGAATGGCTGTTGCAAATTTCAAGGCCAAAGTCAAGGTCATAAAGTGGGGTGGCTGTTGAAGTCTCATAAAAATGAGTTGTTTGATCTGGTCCAGACATCAGTATTAGCCTACTAACCCACCCACCCTCCCATCCATCCATCCATCCATGAATTTTCAATAACCCATTATCCAATTAGGGTCGCATTGTGCCTTAATGTGTCCATTTTAAAAATAGGATTATCGAGGGACCTGTTTTTTTGACACTAAATTTGATACACATTCTACATCAAAGGTAGCTAATTCAGTAGTATTATTACTCTTATTACCATTACAGAAAATACTCTTTTGAAGATGTCGTTTGAGAAATTTCCATCTGAAGAGAATATATGCGGGAGACCCACAGAAAACTGGTTTAAGGCCAAGGTTTGCTGTGCTGCTTATTTGAGGCAAATATCTTTGTCGAAGAGCTTTGTTTATAAAACAAATGGCAGCAGATCTCTGATCATAATTCCCCGTGGGCCGTCCAGTGACAGTGCCACGTGACGGTTGGTCGGAGTGGCCACATTGCACCAGGGGCTGCTTGTGGAGACGCCCCTAGCGGCTGCGTCGAGTGACTGTGACCTTGTCTTAACCCAACACCAATCCTACAATCATATGTGAACCACGACAACCATTGGATCGTGGTGGGGAGGGCGTCCAGGCTCGGTGGCATCAAGGCCTCGTCACTTAGGAAACAGCCTTATTTTTAGTTTACTTCAGCAGTCCGAACCTCAGCGACCTACTTGAAACAAAATGCCTTGAACGGAAATTGGCCTGATGCTAGATTCAAGATGTTTTCCTTTATTCCCTTTGGAGTATTTGTAAAGAAGCTGTGGAACGACCCGGCATTCTCGAAAGAAGAAGGACATGATCACATTTGACCTGATCTCAGGGGTCATATTGTACCCCGCTAGGGGTTGCCCCGGGTGGGACCCAGGCCCATCGGTGGTAACAAATCCACACAATCAGAAAGGGGCAACAGGGAACGTGGGGGGCAACAGCGACAAACCGACACCAATCTCAACCCGTTGACGCCAAACTCAAAGCCGTTAGGTGAAGGTCGAGTTTCCATGGCGACCTGCCATGTTGGCTCACAATCTAGCGACTCCGTGGAAAGGTGCACAGACACGTCTGGAGCATGGGACGCCATACTAAAGGTCACATGTTATGGTGAGTTGTGAGCGTCTGCTAAAACGCAGCGCATTAATCCGATGAGGGCGAATATGAACCAATCAAGCAACGAGCCGCGGCGAAATGGGCGGAAGGATTCCGGGCTGCAAGTGAGGGTAAACAAACTCCACCACATGACAGCGGACGTTACCGTCCCACAAAGGACATTGCGAAAGGTCAGCCAGCCTTGGAATTTGTTTTTCAGTATTAAAGTTTGGCTTTCACCAGGAACCACGTCAACCCGGGGAGAATATTTAACTGTCAGAAACCTTTGGATTTCAAAATCAACATTTTCAAAGATTCTTCAAAGGACTCCACAGATAAAACGCAAATACATACAATCACATTTTAGTACTCACAGTAACCACAGACAATTAAATATATGAGCTCTTGGAAATGCTTGGCTGCTGGCTGATTTGAAAATGTCATCGTCATTTTAGGTAGCAGGTGGGTTTCTTAACTACAGGAGGGTTACAATTTTTTTTTTTAGATGATATAACATTTACAACCACATCCACTTAAATGTCTGGTGGTTTTATCAGAGTTCCAGCCAACAATCCCGATGGACTCACTTGGTATTCAAGATGGGATCAGAAGCAGGACATTTATGGAATAGACACGGAGTTTGCATTATCCGGTATGGATCGGGAAGAGGCAAAGCGTAAATCATTCTGGCGCGCGCCGGAGCGCCAAAATGAGTCGTCATGTTTCGGACATGCTCTGGAGGCTGGTTTCAGCCTGTTTACCATGCTGCCTTTAAGGAGACCTAATTATCCATCTTGTGTCACCCCTGGATGTCTCGGCACACCGGCAGGTGCAGGAATAAGCCGGGACAGTACGGAACCAGTGGCAAGCGTCCAGTCAGATATTCATGAGCTTTATCCCACCCCCCGCCCAGTCTGTTCAGAAATTGTGACGAAGGGGAGCCACTTTGCTCCACGGCGGAGACCGTGGTGTCTAACGTCTTCGCCCCGGCTGATGTCACCTCTAATTCAGGCAAACGTGGATCAAATTTGGGCACTCCATTAAGCTCGCAGTGAATGGCTGCTACATCTCCTAAAAACATTTAAAAAATGTTTTCCACTAATCAGCAGAAACCTTCAGGCGAATTTTAGGACGCCTAATGCCCCTGCAGGCCCCAGAGCTGTCCGCCATAAGCTCATTCATTCCCAACCCTTAGAAAAGAGAGCCAAACTGGTTGAGCCAGACTGTGCATCTGGCTGGGTGATTCAGCACCCACAGTGTTTGTCTGCTATGCTGCCATCTCTCAAAAACGCACACTGCACCGAATTTAACAGCTATACAGCGAGTGTCCGCCATTCACTCAACCTTATCTCTGCTCTTTACGTCTCTGGCCGGTGTATTCCTCATTATGGCATAAGAACCAAAACAGGGGAAGCGAGCTTTTATCTCTAGGTGACTTGTCGGCGAGCAGCGGATTTCAGGAGCCTCCTTTATCTCCAAGCCGGAGCCCGACAAAGTACGGGCAGAGTTTCGCTGTATGCGGAACTGATCATTTCTATCGTCTGGCTCTCGAGTTTCCACGCCGGCTTGTGACAGCCTGAGAGGAAGGACGCCCAATGTTTAGAATCAGCCAAAACGAAGATGTCGGGAGCAGTTCGGGTTGGAGAATACCGTTCAGCGTCGCTGTGATTTATTTTGCGAATTAGACTGAGGGGGGGAGTGCTGCATTAAATGGGGGCAGCTTGCTTGGCGGGAGGAGAGGCTGGCGGGCGAGTTTCAAACTGACAGACGGGGTTTGTTCTTAAAGCCTAACGAAGGTGGGGGGGGCAACTTGTATCTTCGTTGTGATGCGAAGGCAGCCTAAGGAGAGCCTGGGGCCTCATTTTAATGATGAGCGCAGACAGCCTTCGTCGGATAACTGGCGTGATTCTGAGCCACATCCGGAGCTAATCTCCACGGCAGCCAGTCTACTGTTAACTGAAGTGTGCGACGCTGTGTTAGGGGGTCATATTCTACACATGTAGCCCAGACGGCACCTATGTCTGCCCCCCCCCCCCGGCCCCCAAGAGTGTGATCCCATCTTCAGTAATCCCTTCTAGTGACTCCTGTCCTCATGAACGGAGAGACCTCAATAAGGGCAAGAGGTCTTTGGCAGCCGCGAGCGGCGGGCTCGCAATTAAATCTGACCCTGAGCGGCCTGGCGCCAAGAGCTGGGTTGCGGCCAGACCGAGCTGGCACTGCCCCCATGAGGATCCGGATGCGGGCCGGGCGGCCAAGGACCTATGTGATCCGAGCTTCAGAAAAATAAACAGCGGTACAAGCCATTTACATGTGTTGCCCAGGAAACCGGCGCCTGGATGCGACAAAGCCACAGGGTATTTAGAACTCTGGAGGTCCGACTAAGTTTCCGGCTGGGAGAGACACCATGGGACTTTTGGACACGCGTCATGCCTCCTAATGGATAAGAGTGTCTGGACACATCGCTCCAGATTAGCAAATCAGCAGAGAAATTTTTAAGAGGCTTTTGAACATGCCCACTTATTCACTTAATCACAAGGCATCAATTTGTCTTTACTTTTCCTGTCTCTGTTATCTGTCATACCCTGGTATGATATTAGATTCATATGTTAACATTCTCAGACACTATTACATTTCACGTCATGCATTTAAAGTTTTGGTTTTGGTTTTTTTATCATATCGAAATTCACATGTCAACGCTGCATGTGCCATTACACTCAGAAATATGTTATATTGATAAAGGGTATCGTATATACGAAGTCAAAACGTTCTACACAGAATCATTGTGGCAGTTCTGGAAGGTTCCGGAGAGGAGTTTGGGTGTGGTGCTTACTGTGGACGGAGAGCTAAGCGATTAGCTTTCCTGTCGCTTTATTATAACCATCAATCTGGTCGGCGGGTGCTCCTGGAGGGGGGGTGGGGAGGCTTGCGGCCTTGACGGATAACCGCGGAGACTTAAAATGGAAGCAGGGATCCGCCAAACGCAATAACAGCTGCTCCTGGTTACCGCGCCGTTTCACAACAATGGAGAGCATGAGATGGATGCCAGCAACAATACGGCCGGTAAACACATCATTCTCAGGCAGCTGATTAAGTGCGGCTTTCGGCAGCGGTGGCAGAGACGAGGCGG
>JAODLD010000070.1:2431698-2442613 GCA_026781065.1 Mormyrops boulengeri | reverse complement strand
CCCCCCCCCCCCCCCCCCCCCCCCCCCCCCCCCCCCCCCCCCCCCCCCCCCCCCCCCGACGAAGCAAGCTCCTTGACACATGGCTGACAACAACAGACACAGAATATGGTCCATATTAACCAACACACACCGCTGCGGAAAAGGCCACCGATGGTCCTTGGCGGTGCCAGACGGGGGGAGGGCAGCTGGAACGCTCCTCTGACAGATATGCCCCCCCAAGGACAGATCAAACCACGCTCTGCATTCCCCCTCGCCCCCCCCCCGCATGCCGATTCGCTGCGATCGCTTTTGGCCGCCGGCCGCTCTCGCTCTCCGTGTACGTCGCATCACACATACACCGCTTCTGCTTCATGATTGCAGTGACAGAAAATTAGCCACCTAGTTTGACCCCCCCACCTCCCAACAATAGGTAATTGTGTGACAGACATGTTTGACAGTGGTGGTGGGGGGGGAGGGGGTCTCTTCACAGATGTGCTATGGTATGAATCCCAGAAACACAGCACAGATCTTGCATAAAGCCCATGGGGGTGCGCATCAGCGGTAACCACTTTGATTCAAGGTGCCCCCCCAAAAAAACGGCAAGTCGCCAAAAGGTTATCCGTCGGAGATGAACGGGCAAATAAATGACAGGGTGTCGGCACTCATCCTGACGGCCACGAATGCGCCCCCGTTGCCACGACAACCAGGTGCGTGGACCTTTAGGCCTGGGGTCTGGACTCCTGACCTGTTGGGTGCCTGTGATCAAAACCGGCTGACATTAAAAAAGAAAAAAAAAAACCTCATAAGCGGACCCTGAACCAGCAGCTGAGCCTGAAAGGATCTTTGTTCCCTTGGCAGGATCCAGCATCCGCCCACCTACTCTCGGTGCTGCAATTCACCTCCGCGTGAGCAATAAAGTGCTTTGATGTTGCTGCATGTCAAAGCTGAGGGTCTTCTTTGAGGAAGCAGTCATCGGAAATCAGCGCCGCCACGTGTGGATAGTCTTGGTGCGATACATCTTTTATTTATAGAGCTGTGTGCGGTGCTTCGGCCAGTCTCAAACATGCATGTCGTTGTGGTCGCTCCCCACATGATCTTCAGCAAACATCACTTTACACACAGTCAGATAGTTCAGCTTCTTTCCTGCCTTCGCCTTTTCTGCAAAGAAAATAAACTGCAAAGGCAAAGTTTATTCTAACTTGCTGTCTTCATATTCTAGGGAGAGGCTTTCATTAAAGGAAAATCTCCAACGTATTCTTCGGCGAGACTGAGTTAAGCGCTTCGGTGCTCGTCTGATTGGCCCATAATGACACTGCACTGTGACTTTCTGGCTGAATCGCTTCTTTAATATTTTAGGGATGCATGCAAACACAATTAGCGCTTAGACTCAGACCATAATGTCATAACATAGAAGAAGTAGGCCCATATTTTGGCAATAAGGATGGTGGATGTGCCCATTATGGTGTAACACTGTGGTAATTTCACAGTACCCACAATGCATCCCCAGTCCCCCTTACCACATCTGGGAAGTTAAACCTCACAGTTTAAGGTACTTATAGGCCAGCAGCAAATCAGATTAATTATTTAAGCAACAGAGCTAATAGTGTCCAATACTTTACCCATGATACACTGCGTTCTCGCGCCTCCTCCTCCTCTGTTCCATGGTCCTGCAGGGCCAATGAGCCTGAAGTATCGTAATTCCCCACCATCTTCATTAATCAACAGTCATTAACATGCTCACTCCCCCCCGCCATTATTTGCTAACCTGCCACGTTAATGAAAAGCTGATCGCATTAGATTAATCAACCGTGACTGTCACCTGCTGGCCTCAAGACCCCACGCTGTGCCTGTCAAGGCCGCATGGGTGCTATTCTGTGAGTACAGGAAGCAATAAAGATCCCATACATTCCTCCTTTCAAGAGCATAAGCAGCCTTTTTCAGGAATACAGGGAGCAAGAAAGACCCCGTGTTGTGCCTTCCAAGACTTTGCATACACTATTCTATTGAAAGCAGCCCCATGTTGAGGCTTTGAAGAATATATGTAGGCTATGGATTCCAAAAGTAAGAAAGACCCCCACATTGTAACTTTCAAGCCCACACGCGCTATTCCACAGGAAGCAGGAGAGACCCCACATTGTAATTTTCTAACCCATACACATACTATTCCACAGGAAGCAGGAGAGACCCCACATTATGATTTCAAGCCCATACACATACTATTCCACAGGAAGCAGGAGATACCCCACATTGTGATTTTCAAACCCCTACACACACTATTCCACAGGTAGCAGGAGAGACCCCACATTGTGATTTTCTAGCCCACACACAGACTATTCCACAGGTAGCAGGAGAGACCCCACATTCTGATTTTCAAGCCCACACACACTATTCCATAGAAAGCAGGAGAGACCCCACATTGTGATTTTCAAGCCCATACACACACTATTCCAAAGGAGGCAGAAGAGACCTCACATTGTGATTTTCAAGCCCATACACACACTATTCCAAAGGAGGCAGAAGAGACCTCACATTGTGATTTTCAAGACTGTATAGACTGTAAATTGTATTTTCAAGATCCACTGTAGGTATAGGAAGCAGGAAAGTTCCTTGTCCTTTTCAAGACACTACGATGGCTATTCTGTGGGTATGGAAAGCAGAAATAACATTCCACCACAGCCACCCCACCATATTCCTATCTAGAGTATTAAATTGGGCAGCAGAATTCATGAGATCGATTCCTGGCAGCTGGGGACATTATCCTAGACAGATCCTGGCCCCGTGAAGGGAACACACAAAGAAAATTCAATTCACAGATTCATTTATCAAGCATTTCTGAGCACAGGTTAGCACGAGAGCCAATCATAGGTGGCCAGCTTGTCCAATGTCTTTAATCAATTTCCAGGTCAAGAAAAGAAACAAAAATGTGTACATCGTCTGTCACCAACTAAACCTGCCCTTTGTCCTCTCATCTGAGAGGATGTGCCTGGGTTCACCTGAAACCGCTACAGGATTAAGGCCTTATCCACACGTACAAAAACATTGTTTTTCTCCTCTGTTATTAAAAACAAACCTCTGTCTACATGAAAATGCTAAAACAGGCTGCGAAGAGCATGCCAAACCAGCAGGGGGGGGCGATATAACGCTAACCGCAAAGCCATGTTGGCCAATCAAAAGCCTTTTTTACCAGTTCTGCTGGGCTAAAAACAGCTAATGTAAACAGCGAATGGCGCACACTCTGATGGTACAAGCCAAAAACTCAGTTTTCCCTGTTTACACATCAACGCTGAAAATGGAGTTTCTGAAAATCTTCACCCTGGATCGGGTTTCACAATAGATCCATTTGCATGTGAACGAAAAGCCAGAATGCACAGAAAAATCAAATTCAAATTTTATTGGTCACATACAGAATGATACATAGTACGACATGCAGTGAAATGTATTTGCCGTGCCCGACCTATTAAGAATTGAATGGAATAAAAAAAAAGCTTAAAATTAAAAAGCTATCTTTTTGAAAATTGCCGTGTATGTGTGGACAAGGCCTCAGAGACGAACAGTACAGAAATACATAAAGACACAGACCTGAACAACCACACTCCTAGGCAGCAGTCCTGCTCTATGTACTCTTTCATTATTAATCTTAAAAATGTTCCAATCGGTGAAAGTCCTGCAGCAAAACAAATACGGCGTTTGCACTGGAGAAATTTGATGTGTTTTTTTTGTATTTTTTATTTTAGAGACGTCGCTTATTTGTTTCAGTTCAATTCAATTCAGCTTTATTGTCATTATAGTACACAGAGGTGTGTTCCCTGCGATGGGTTGGTGGCTCTACCTTGCGCCTGTAACCTCCAGGATTGACTCCGGACCCCCCACGACCCTCAATAGAATAAGCAGTTACAGAAGATGTATAGATAGAGTATACAGAGGTGCACCTATGACGAGAAATGTCTCATGACTCCTAGGGCTGATGCAGAGAGTTTAAAATAGAATAATAGAATGAAATACTGCAATAGAATAATAACAAATAATATGATAACAGATTAACAAATAGAATAAAGGGGTACAAGCATGAAAACTTCATAAAAAAGACAATACTGCACATCTTGAAGTATGAAAGTCCAAGTGTGCAATATCTTAACAGTATAAGAAGTAGATAAGGTAAGGTATGGAAATACTCAGATTTGTAAACAATTGTAATCGGTAATGAGTATGATAGATAGGGAATCAGTACAGTATTGAAAGTGCAGTGTGGCATCAGGACAGGGCTCCAGTGAACATGGAACAAATGGTAATTCGCACCATGTCCTCTGACACAAGTCAGGACACCGTCTTTCTGCAGCAGAAGGACTATATCCCGTTCTGTTTAACCCAGTGAAACCCACCCTCGAACTGGCGCAATATGTTTTATCTGCAAATATCTCTGACGGCTTCACGCGTCCATGTCCTTCAAAGCTTGCCCGGGAAGATCGTTCCCTGCTGATTATTTCACATTTATCTCTCCCCATTCTGGATTTCAAGCGCATTATATTAAAATCATCCTTTCCTGTTTCACCCCCCCCCCCCATCAAGCGAAACAATCAGAAGCTCCTCGTTGAGCCTGTCTGAAACGGCTGCCATTGTCAGAAGATGGCTTCATTCTTTGGACTGCCTTGATCACATTGGCTTTTCAGTGGCTTTTTCAGCTCAAACCAGCACACGGTAAATGCTGCTTCAATCAGCCGTGTCACAAATATTATCCTGCACTTCAGCTAGACTTGGAAAAGACTAAAAATATGAAACGATGTTTTGGTATAAACCAAAAGAAAACATTTAAGTATGAGTTTGAGTCTTGTAGGATTAAGAACTAAAGAACAGAAAATGTATTTTTTATGGCGTCATGAAAAATATAAGAAGGAGTTCATGCTTTGTAAGTCAAGACATTTTACTCTTTCCCATACTCCCTGCACCAGTCATTGTTATTGGTGTTACTGGTTTAGATGGTTCAGATGCCTCCATTCCATTTCCTCCTTAACATGCCACTGGCAGCCAATGATGCGGCGGTGAGGGGGCGGAGCCTCACCTCATGGTGTAGAGAAGCGTCCCGTTGTCCACCAGGCGCAGCAGTTTGTTGGGTGTGGTCATGTTGTGGGCCACCGACTTCTTGCCGTTGTGGAAGAAGGTGTCGGGCGTCCAGATCTTGCTGGCGAGGAGGTTGTTGAGGGGGAGCACCTGCATGGGCCCGTCAAACTTCAGCCGCTCGTCCCTCCAGCTCTGACGGAAGAACACGTCGATCGTGTATTCCTGGGGGGGAGGCATGGGAAACTGACTGAAATGTCCCTTGATTTTGAGTCTCCTAATGCTGTATATTAATCAGCAGGTCAGACTTCAACTCTGAGGATTTTGGGACAGCCTGACAGCTAATACCCAACAGAAATGGTTTATGGTCAAACTGCTGCTTTTAATAGCTGCAACTGAGGTAGAACACGTTATTTCTGAGCTCATGGGAGTTTTTACTTACAGAAAAATGTTCTGAGGGCATAATTAAAGATGATTGGTTCAAAGAGATACCCAGTCAGATTATAGAAGAGGTGGGTCCAAGCAACTTGGTTATCTTAATTCTGTTTGTCTTCTTTTTTTTTTTGCAAGGCCATTTGCCACAGTATTTTTTAACTCAGTTCCGATACGTTAAAATATGACTTTTATAATGGCTGTCAGAATTATTTTGCACCCTTGCGGCTTTTTTTCCGAAAGTGTAACATCGGATTGAATTTGTCACAGGCGTTCCTGTATGGCGACTTCGGCAGCCGTCAGCAGCCGCGCCTCCGTACGCCGAAGAAAACGAATCGATTTGATGTCTGTGGCATAACAGGATGATAAAAAAACACAGTAATAACAGAATCCTTGGATTAGCTGCTCCCCTGAAATTCAAGTCGGGGGAGGAAAGAATGCTAAATTATTGCCGGCTGCAACTAATTCCGCCAGTCCATTCAAAGACGGAGAATATATTCATGGTTTTCACGCCACCTCTTTGCAGCATTAAGGGGAAAATCGTGTCATAATCATTTTCTCATCATAATCATTCTGTGACGATATTGTGAATGATGAGGGATCCTAAGCCATTTTAGTTCTTACTTTGTATTGATTCTTTTCAGGCACAGTCAGGGAGACAATGCTGACCCCATATGTATGTAAACACAATTAAATTTTCTATAAACATTCACAGAAGAATTTCCAGGACATTTTCTGCACCAGCATTCCTACCAAGGGGCTCAATTGATGATTTTAGGCTTTTTTTTTTCCCCGTGAAAACCATCCTCTTTATGTTTAATTTGCTCTGGGCCAGCAGACATTGTTGGAGTTGAGGACAAGGAGCTGTAATTTGAAGCTTGCCCATTAAAATCACAGAGGTGACTGTTGCTGTATCCATTAACAAGGCATTTATGAAGTTTCAGGTTTAAAAGAATCTGTACTTTAATCAGTAATAGCTAGTTCAGAAAATACTTGCGTCAGCTGTAAACCAGAGTCCCGAGCTTCTGTCATATCAAGGGGAAACGATTTCATGGAGATGAACCTTGGTTTACATTAGGCTGCATAGCACCTTCTCAGACTTGAGTCCACATCAATGCAACGACTTAAAAGTTCTTGCTAAATGTTATTTCTAGCGTGCTAATTTGTCGGTCACCTGCGGAACACGGATCCGTTTGTCGTGTCGCTGATGTCATCGTGTTTTCGGCAGCATGCCTGTGCACTTGTTTATAATGACACAATTATAATGACCAGGTGCACCCTGGGTAATAAGAAGAAGGGTGATGCAATCAAAACAGAAACCTCAAAGCCAGAAGATCTGCAGGTCCATTATTTGCCTTGACTCACAGCCCAAACCAGGGTGGAGATGCCAAGCTGTACTGAGCTGCAGAGGGTCTGGGTTCCCTCCTTATCTCCAGCACTGATAAGAAACATCTGAAGTAATTCAACATTATAACTGTGACTCTCTCCTTGTACGTGACCCGCATGCTTTCGGACCCGGGCCAGACGCACATAGATTTCTGTGCATAATTTCCAAATTAAACCAAATTAAGCTTCGTTTTGAAGACGATTCCCCTCGCGAGGATGGTGTATTCAGGCTATAATTTTGTTGTTCAAACCAATTGGCTTAAAGAGCCGTTCTAATCAAACAGAGATTAAAAGAGTTATGAATTAACTGGCCATCGGGCACACTGATAAACAAATAAAGCTCGTGGTAACAGGGCATTGAGGAAGAATAGAGATCTGAAAGCAAAATATACCGCCTGAGAAAACTCCTTTTTCGCATGGTTTCTAATCAAGGTTTACTTTGTTTGGAAGAATATAATTAGCAAATTGAGTGAAGCTGGGTGAGTGAATTTGAAAACTGGTGAAAGTATCGTTTAGAAGTTTATTTATTCAGATTTTTGCACAGCAACTGCGGAGCCATCAGTATTCGTGTGTGTTCCCCATCTGCATTCTGCATTTCTCTCCATTTCTGAAATAAGGAAGTCCATCCCTGTGCCCTTGGGCCTTAAACCAGCCAGCAGGTTTCATGCAACATTTATGATACTCTTGCATCCCGATGAACAGTCAGAGACGGATGAAAACCGAATGGTGCCTCCGATTTTCCTGACAAACTGAAGATAAAAAGTAAACAATTTAAGATAAGAGGACACGGCTAATTCATCAGTGAGGTCGAATAATCCTAAGTAATGCATTGGTGGAGGGAATACGGCGTGCACATGCGCTCTACCCCAGGCGGGCTCCAGGACACTCAGGCTGAGCGATTCTCTGAATAACCGCCGTCTATAAAGGGAGACACTTTAAAAGCTTCAGCTGAAAATGTCACTGTTGCGTCTTCCCCTCTCGGGAAATATGCCGGTACATTCTAGAATGAATGTTAAGCTTTCTGATATCTAGGCCACTTGTTTTTAGTGTCCTAAACCCTTGATTTATAACTTCATAATCATAGGGATTACATAAATATCTAAGTCCTTTGGCTCAGTATATTGAATGCTGCGCCAAAAAGACTTGGTTCTGACGTAGCCGGGATATGGTGCTCGTGGGAGTTTTACTTACACAAAAATGTTCTGAGGGCAGAACAAAAAGAATTATTGGTTCAGAGAGATAACCAATCAGATTGTAGAGGAGGTGGGTTCAAGCAGCTAGATGAGACGGGACCAACCAATCAGATGTCTCGGTCCCACCTCCTCTAGTTGCTTGGACCAACCTCCTCTGCAATGATTGGTTATCTCTCTGAACCAATCATTTTTCATTCTGCCCTCAGAACATTTTTGTGTAAGTAAAATTTCCATGAGCGGATATGGCTCGAAAGTGAACACAGCATGGCTGGGATATCAATGTGATATGAGCATATAACATGGCTGGGATTTGGTTATGACATCAATAAGAGCAACCCATAACTGACAAGCCACCCTTGGTGTATTCAAGCAGTGGATGTAACCAAATACTACGTGTAGGATGCCGAAACCATCAATACCACACTATGTGCGCTCTGAAACAGGCAGGGTCTCTGATTATTTAATGTCTGATGTTTTCATCTTCAATTATTCAACCATTATTCATTAAAAAGAAAAAAAGCCTTCCCCTGTTCTTCGAATTTTGTTTATCCATTTCAGGCATTCGTCTGTGTTAATTACAGCATGTACGTTATGTGTTAATTATGAGGTTGAAAGCACAGTGGAAATATCAGAAAAGTTTCATCTTTTTGAAAACTGAGGGGGCTGAAGATTACTGGTTACAAAGACCAGAGTATTTTGTGTCTTCATAAATTTTTCCTCGGACTTTTCTAATATACATAAGTTTCAGGCACTTCAAAGCTTCTGTAAGCAAATCGAGGTCTCCGATGGCAACACGGTCTCATTTTTTCATTAAAATCTCCTTTTTATCGACCAAAATCCAGCACCCTTCGAAATGTATCCAGCCAGTGAAATAACAACATGCAGATGTTTGCCGAAGAGCTTTTCCAAGGTGAGGGAGCGCAGACTCATACCTCGTTAACGAGCGTATGCAAATGAGCCCCAATTCGTGGTGGAGCACGCTCCAACGATTTGCAAATTCCATGCGAGCCAATCCATGTTGGTCCTGGGATTCTAAAAGGCAAACTCGGTGACCGCGTCTCCTGCCCAGGGGGCGAGGGGCTGTGTCCTCATCAACAGAATTCCAGAGCAGGAACATCTCCTTGAGAATTATTTCCTCTATATCTGCCCTCTGGCTGTTTCTCCACTTAGTTTACTACAACATTAAATTGCCTTCCAACCCTAATTGCAATGATGCCGCCAACATTAATTATTTCCCTCTTTGAACGTTACCGCGCCAATGTTTTTATATGCTCCTAGCAACCATGCTGGGTAAAATTATCAAAATAAATGTAAGTGAATGGGATAAAAGGAGCAGAGATGCACAGAGAGACACCTGAGGGAACTCGCCAGTCATTTCGTGGTCCATTCTTTAGGGGTTCTGACCCGATTCTAAGCGGCGATCCGCCGAGACTGAGAACTCCTGGCAGCACAGATGGGAGAATGGACTAATGGCAAAAGTGACAGCTACAGGCAGCTGGGCGGCCTGCGGGGAATTAAGGAGGTCTAAGCAGTGACTAAAAGATCGCTTACGGCAGCTTAGATCTTCTGACCGACACCAGCATGCTGTCAAGCAGCCAGGAAGAGTCAGACCTTTTGGCAAGAGGGAAGCCATCTTCCTTAATGGGCCCAGTATCTTAGGTATTCCTCTCAAGTTTGGACCGGCATTGATTTTTGCAGCATCCTTGTAAAACAAGGACTCCAGAAGGCAACAAAGGACTGACTCAGGAACAGCAGGCTAATGTGTCAGACTCGTCACCCCGAATAAACATTAACCTCACGGCGCGGTAAAGCAATATGGCTGTAATATTCCATGAAAAAGAAAGTCACTTTGCGTGTCGCTGAACAAGTACGTCAGAGCGAAGAAGTCAAACAACAGTGCACTTGTCTGAGGGTGGTGGATTCATCATACATTGCGACAGATATTATCACAAGTCATATATGAAATTTAAACACTTTTTAAGTTGGGGGCAGCTGCCGGTATAACCAGAAAGTTTTATCAAAGGCTTCCTGCTGAATCCGTAAGCCGGCATGACTGGCAGGAGAATGGGAATCACTCACAACGCTTCAGCAAAACACGGCGCGCTAATCCCAAAAGACGGCCGCTGCTCCCAGGCTGGGAAACTCCGATTGTTTATGACAGTTTTTTTGCTCCTTCTGCGGCTCCCCCGAGAGGCGAATCTTCAGCCCAACATCAAAATATGCCATTTATACCAGCTGATTGGATTTGGTGGGATACTCATTTTTAACAAAAACAACATAATTTTTCTTTAATCTGCGAAGCAGAAAGGTGTTACTCTCCTTCCTTCGTGGTGTGACGTAAGCGGTTGTTTCGTAACGTTTTAAAAATTCATTCGTGGTCAATACTAAAATTTCTTGGCTGGCATGTAGTTGGATTTGATCTCAGCCTTTAAAAAAAGCCTCCCTTGTTTTTCTCTAAAACCCAGTATTACTGCTCCCGCTTCTAAAGAACAACCTAAAGATGTCACTGAAACAATTTTATTTAACCATCAAATACTGGGAGGCAGGGTGTTAAAGGATTTTAAACATGCTTTTAAAACATTTGGGCCGCCTAAAAGCATCAGAATCAAGTTCTGTAATCAGAAGTTGAACTGTTGTTTCTTTTTTTTTTAATTGATCAGTGAAATGTAAACTTAGAAAACTGCTAATTTTTTATTAAGCATGTAAAACCACTCCTAACATAAAACAACTATTAACAATTTAATTTAATTTATGATAAGTGGTAATGCAGACCCAAACCCCTGACAGTATAAGGCTTCCCTGTTACACACTGAGACACCACTGCAGCCTGCAGTATTAATGTAAAGCATTTTTATTAACATTATATATGAGGA
>JAODLD010000070.1:2413420-2431674 GCA_026781065.1 Mormyrops boulengeri | reverse complement strand
CTTTCCTCCCGGATTTTTGCAAATCAAACTAAAAGGGGAATTCCTGGAAGGACAGATTGCTGTTAAAGGATGTCTCTGTAGATCACTTTTATACATGATTTATGTGGCCTCCTGTATAAACAGCTCCCTGCGTCTTGTCTGCTGCTGCACGACTGGAGCGACTGATTTATCAAACTTTTTTTCAGTCGCGGTACTTTCAAAGAACATGTGGTAAACAGGCAAATCGACACGTGTGCCACTTTCAGTCACACGGATATGACTACTGGGGGGGGGGTCAAGATACGTATACTGGGAACCGGTGTTCAGAAGTCAAATTTGCAGGGGGGCTGCACAAAACAAAACAATGTAAATAGAGGTTAAGGAGTGGTTTGAGATGCAGCGTCGAGTGTTCTCTTATTTGTTGATGCGCTAAACCGTGTTTTTTCATCAGGGGAACAGGGTAGGTGAGTAATTTACAACATGGTTCATTTCGCGCACAATTCATAATCAATTATGCAGCTGCTTTCATCACGTACATTAGGATGGGCGTCAAATCAGCCCTGCCACAAATAAATTAAGCTATAGAATGCTTTGTGCATGTTTTTGCTTTAATTAACATCCTATTCAATTAATCCACTGAAGTCCCACTTTGCAATTAAAGCAATTAAAAAAAACACAGACGCGCATCCATCCCCTTTGACAAAGAAACTAATTCTGCAGGGCAGATCAAAGGTGTACCATCAAAAAGATTTTATATATGTATTATATATAACATTGTATGTAATAATTCCCTCACTTCCTTCCATTTTGGTTGCTAGGCACTGCCCTTGTATTTCCCCTGTCACATGACCCACGGCAGGATGCCCATTGGCCAGGAGTGAATCAGACCGCATCAGCCGTCCCCCCTCTGACTTTTTGGCAGCTGACTTCATTACAGTGGACAGCAAGTCCTAAAAATGCACTGGGACTTCCTGTTTCACTCATGGTCACATAGGTCATGAGTCGATCTCAGACTGAAAAAACAATAGCTGAAAACCGTACATATCCCAACTACATATTCCCAGGAAGGAACGGTTCACGATTAAAAATCAACAGAGAGTTTGTCTCTCCAGATTTGGCACCAAAACCACACCCCCTACCCTAGCCCCCACAGGCAGATGGGCTGATTCTTGCTCGCTGCAGGGGCTTCTGGGAGCCCAGTGACCCCCCAAAATCCCGCCGCGGCTGAACGCTAGGTCCCGCCTCAGCTCCTGCTGGACCTGTCCTTTACAGTGGCCGTTTCTGTGCCCCACCCAACCTCCTGGATGGTCGGCTCACACTCCAGGTTGCCTGACACATTTTCTCCTTCAAGGACAGGGACTGTATTGAGGGACAAACCAAGACGTGATCTATAGTAGCCTCTATTGCAGACACACACACACTCTCTGCCTCTCTCACACACACACGCTCCCTGGACAGTAAAAAGAAGTGGGTTGAAGGATGTATGGAGGACATTCAATTAAAAGGAAGAGGCCACGGGACACTGCCAGGGATGCAGGCTGCATCCCAAGTGGTTATTCCTGCTGCGTGTGGTTATTGAGAGCGGCACCGGCAGGAGTTGTGCATTCATTCTGCTGTTTATACACAGAAGGGAGCCTGAAAATCATAGTCGCATTATGTGGAAAATCTGTCTTTTGAAGTATAGCTATACGAAAATTAGACCGTAATATAGGAATGCACAGGACTACATTAAACTAGTGGGGATTCTAACTTAATTTGACTAAAAAACTATAGCTCATAACAGCAGAGTCTGTAAACCAGCTACCGGTGTGAACAATACGGCCTGTCGCGTGACTTTCATAAAATATTGCGGGCACTTTGCATTGCAGAACGCATGCATTCATATAATGTGACAGAACATGAGATATTTTTGTGAAGGCTGGGACTTTGCCCAGCCGTGGGTAAAACTTTATGTAATGTGGTATTATGGGGGCTCCTAGGTAAGCATGCAAATACTGAATGAATATGCAAATGTATGCAAATGAACGCATGGATGAGATTAGTCAAATATGGGCAAAGTGGAGCCCATTTCAGACATGGGTGCCAAAGCTCTGAGCACACAAGCCAGATTCAAGTGGGCTTTTGGGATTTTAGTTCTATGCCTGATGGACACCTGACTGACCATTTACTTATATATATCAAAGTAATTAAAATCTAGGGATTTTCCACCCTCCTGTGAAGCTGGACATAATCCTTAAATTGTTCGATCAGCAGATACTTCCGTTATGCAAACTGAGGTCTTTTCATTCCTACAGCTGAGTATTTTTGCCGAACAATCCAGGAACCCCATTCAACGACGACAACTTTCTGGGACTTGAACCAATACCTATCTGGCTATGAGTCTGATAGGTTAGGCTGCTTATTTAGGGCTGGTTTGTGGTGAGCATGAAGCTGGGGTAGTCAGAGAGATATAGGGGTGGGATTCGAACTGCCCAGCCCTGGAGAAAAATCCGCTGTGCTATCTCATTTAAGACTACACAAATGTAAATATGAAGAGAACATTTGGCAAATGTATCTTAACTGGGTATTTAATGTGCAAATACGCTTTTTGTGACTTGTGTTTTTATAATATTGAATATAAAACTCATAGCATAAAGCTATCTACCAAAGGCATTTTTATCCCAAGGGGTATTTTTAAAAGTATCTTTCAATACTTAATGGATTCAATGTGTTGCAAATATTTAATATAGCAAACAATGCAACTGAGCAAATTAATTCTGGGATATTGATTTCAGAATAAATCTTTTCAGTGCAGATTTCCATGGAGTTGGTTCTTGGGTAAACATGACCAGTGATGTCATTGGTTAATTAAGATCACTTCTACTGTTCTGTCCCTTAAGATTACCCTAAAAAAGTCCCACAAGTGCTGTCAGCCTGCCCGGAAAAGCCAGGAGATTAGGGGCAGAGTCAGGAGGCATGGAGATTAGGGGCAGAGTCAGGAGGCATGGAGATTAGGGGCAGAGACAGGAGGCATGGAGATTAGGGGCAGAGTCAGGAGGCATGGAGATTAGGGGCAGAGTCAGGAGGCATGGAGATTAGGGGCAGAGTCAGGAGGCATGTCATAATTATCAGTCACCCCGATATGGAGGAAATTAAAATTTTATAATAATTAAGTCATCATAAAGCATCTGAAGAACATACATTTGACCTCAATACTCTTAACTTTGTGTTGGTGGTGGAGTGTATTACAGTCAGAATAGGGCACAAGGCTGGGGTACACCATGGATGGGACATCAACGACCAGAAGAACATGCTTTCTGATTTTCAAAGTCTGGGAACCTAAAATATTACCTTAGCAAGAGAGTCTGTATCAGGGCTCCTCAAATCAGGCCGTTGATTCCAAATCCAGGCCTTGTTTTCAGTTCTCCCAGGTACTTAGTTTAATAATTGCTGATTTCGATTGGCCAGAGGCTTCACACCCGGCTCACAGGTAAAGGGAGGCTGAAAAATCTGCCGTCCTCGGTCCTTGAATGGCCCTGGTTTATGTTCCGCATGATGTAGCACCAGAGAGGCTCGAGCTCATAATCCCGGCGGGAGTTTTTCAAAATCTGCCAGCACCCAATTCCTCTCAGGACATTAAACTGACAACAGGTCAAAGAGGCGAGGCAGAGAGAAAAAAAAATCACATTTGCATAGATTACCGCCCAAATATCCAGAATCGTCTCAGAATGGACCAGCGAGCTAAATGGCAATTTAACAACAGAATGTAGATATATATAATTCATCGATTTCCTTTGTATTTCCTGTACTTTTAAATTATGCATATCCAGAATTGTCCATTAAAGTAAGGATGTCCACATCAGAGGAAATCTTGTAAAATGAAGCCCTCAGCTTTCTGCTAGCCGGCGTCCTGCAGACGCACTGATTTCGGTCCACTGTACTGAACTCCCACAGTCAGGACACCCTCGAATTCTCCTAATGTGCCGTAGCTTTGCGGGGGCCGACCCATCATCCTGCGTTTATTGATGGAGTGTGTAATATTCTGGGCACTAACATTTGGCTTTGCCTAATGAGCCAACACAGAGGCGGAAAAAGGCCTGTATTGCGACATTCCAGCACGTCTGTGCGCCTGCTGCAGCTACATAAATCCCGCTCGGGATCTAAAAGGTTTGACATGGAATGAGATCGGAGGCATTTCTGACCAGTTTCTGCACTGCTCCTCCTGAGTATTCAGCATACAAGCTGGGCACGGGGGGGGGGCACCTAATGAATGTCAGGAGGGGCACTGTGAACTACAACAGGGTGTGTAAACTACCATTCAACCATTTCAATTAAAAGGAATTTTAATTCAATGAAGCACTGTGTTCTTGCTGCGTGCTGATTGGTCAGTCTCCTATAATCATGCACGTGTCAGTAATGTTGACGTGAAACAGCTGGATGAGTCTTTAAGTCAAGGTAACAAATTAGGCAAAGCACAAGAAGAACTGAACTATTTAGCCAAGCACAGGAGCCATGGGTGAAAATTACAGGTGTTGTAAACCCCCCCAATACAAACCCCCCAACAGTCATGTTTCCCCGTAAATGGGTGGAGAACTCCCCCCCCTCCCATGTTCAAACCAAAGTTAAAGAACTTTGTAAAACCTGAAGTAGCTCATAGTGTCCCTCCTGACATGGGTTAGGTGCCCCCCCCCCTAGCTGGGCAGAAGTGGAGATTTCAGGTCCAGAAAGTAAAACTCCAGACCAAGATCTTGTTTCAACCAACCAGCTGGATATAAAGAGTCACAGTCACAGAGACTCAGCTGGTTGGTGGAAAATAATTTGGTCTGGACTTTTACTTTCATCTGAATTGGGGGATATTAAAATGTGGGCAGGGGGAGAGAACTGCAAAGAGTCACCGGGGAGAGCTGCTCTAACCAGGCAAAAGGAACCGTGCACATAGGAGATTAGAGAAGTCTGAGTCTGAGAGGGTAACAAAAGGCTTTGTAAGAAAACAAAAATGGTTAAAATGAAAAATTACTGTCCCACATGGGAGAGAAGGGGAGGCGCAGACCGACATAAACATGCAAACGGTTTGGCATTCTCTGGCCCAGCTTACATGGGGTAAGGAGAAACATTCATCCATTATCCAGACTTAAACCCAAGGCAAGGGGGGGCTGGAGTCTATCCCAGGCAGCACAGAGTTCAAGGCAGGGCTACAGCCTGGATGGGATGCCAGTCCTCAGCACAGGGGACTTATGCAGACATACGATCATCTAACTGCTATCTTTGGAGAGTGATTGGGAAAGTAGACTACAGGGAAGAGACTGACACACAGACACACACACAGACCGACACACACACTCACACACATATACACACACGCAAACACACAGAGACACACACAACACACGCAGACACACACATACGCAAACACACAGACACACACACACACAACACACACACATTACACACAGACACACATATACACACACACATATACACACACACACACACACAACATCATTGTCGCCATCATCATCGGTGCATCAGTGCCACTCTAATCCGTTGTTCCGGTTAAATCTGGTCACCGGATTCTCACTGCAAAGGTAACTGGCTGTTCCACCCCGCCTCACAAGCCCTTAATCAGCTCTGGTGAGAGAGCTCTACGCTGACTATATTGTCATTGTCAGTATATTTAACGAAGAGCTCTATCCCTCTCTCTAGATACCAATATGCACGTTTAACCAACACAAAACCATCATAAAAACAACCCCTCTTACATAAGCCTAATTCACAGCCTTAATATAAACTGTTTTTGGTCTACAGATGTAGACTCAACCATTTATCAAGCTTTCGCGATGTTATTTTTATAATCAGTGGGACAAATCAAAATAAACTTGGGAATATATAATCGTGACATAAACTTTTGACTTGAATCGCTGTCTAATCCAATTGAAAATTTTTTAATTGTATTTTTGTAGGCAGTGACAAGTGCACTGTCTGATTAGGAATAGGATGTTTATCAGGGTCAATTCAGTTCAGTGTTGTTTTCCTCCTTGGCAACAATTACTGAGACTGCAACTGACCTGCAACTGCAGTGTACACTTCCTCGTTCCTTATTCCTTCTTGAAAACAGCAATAGGTTTTCTATTCTCGCTTAGATTTCCCCTTTACCCAACTAGGCATTCGACCCTTTGCTTACCCTGTACAGTTTTTATGGCCTGTGGGTAATCAGTTTCACCCAACACGTATCTGGCTTCAGAATTACTTACACACAACACTTCACCTTATTATTTATCTTAAACATTAGCCCAGGCTATAACCCTTTAACCTAAAGCTTCAGCATTAAATAAATTCATAGAAAATAGTCCCATCATTTAGTGAGCATGTTTCAAGGTTAATTGATTGTCATTCTTAACATATTGACTCATGAACAGAGCAAAATGTATGATTCAGGTCCAGCAGCGTACAATAAAGTAACAATAATTCAATAATAAATAAAAACTCAATAATTTAATAAAAGCTAGAAGTAACTCACCACCTAAAATTTTAATCTAAGACCTATCAATAAATGAGAGAAAATTACATAGTTCAAAAACAGAGCAGATTTGTTACACTTAGCAGTGTTACTCTGACATGCTTCTAAACATAATTAGCAAAATCACCTGAGAATTTGAATTATGTTACCGAAATCGGTTTATGGACTTCTTCAAACTTGAGTGTTGAACCTAATAACTGTATAAAACGCACATGGGATGCCTACCATGAAGGAAGCTTGTGGGAATTTTATTTACACAAAAAAATGTTCAGAGGGCAGAAGGCACAATGATTGGTTCATAGAGATAACCAATCAAATTGTAGAGGAGGTGGGTCCAAGCTACTAGAGGAGCCAGGACCAAAACATCTGATTGGTTGGTCCTGGCTCCTCCAGTTGCTTGGATGCACCTCCTCTAAAATCTGATTGGTTATCTCTCTGAATCAATCATTGTTCCTTCTGCCCTCAGAACATTTTTGTACAAGTAAAACTCCCATGAGCAAAAAGGAAAGGAAGGCTATCTGTGAGTAATTACTATATGGAATCAGTAATATATAACCAATTCTCATGGAAATAGAGCAGTAATCCGTTGGGAACGTCCATCTCATGAATCACACATTTTCAATTACTGAATTCTGAACAATCGCTCATATATATCCATTTATGTGATTCAAAAAGAAATCGATCGTTGAGCTCAATTTTGCTCCAGATTTTGTGTCTCTGTGGACACCTGAGCTCATGTAGCTCCCCCGAGACTGTTTTACAAAAGTCTGCTGTTATTAAATTCACTCACTGTTTATAGACAGAAGCATAAGCCGAATTTTGCCGGCTTCGCTGTCTGGTCACACCTTTCCTTCAATTAAGGGCATCTTTGCAATGTATGTGTCCCATTTTCCCATTACGAGGGGGGCTCATTTGTACTGAGGAAGGAGTACAATACAAAAGCGGTATGGCATTTCCCACCTAAGCGGGGTATGAATCCACAGAAAATTCTGGAAGAGCATTACAAGACTTTTGTTTATTTTCAAAGTCTAAATAAAAAGGAATTTATGGAGAATGCCTGGGAAGAAAGATTATTTTCTTATTTATCAATATGCACATGAATTATGAATATGCACCATAAATCATTTCTTTCGGTCTTGTTTGTTTTGGTTCCCATTCCCTGTGGATATTTAATAAACACATTTTTATTTACAAATACAATCACGAAATCCTCATTTAAAATAAATGAAAGAGTATGCCAGGATGTTGGCTCCCAAACGGCACTAAAAATTTCAATTTGTGACATGAAACTACTATAACATGTTACTTAACTTCTGTTCGATATTTTGATAGAGCGTGTAACAGTGTAGCATTGTATTACTTAAAGTCACTTATGGTTATAGACAAAAGGCCCGTGTTGTGCTGTACTGACCACACATGGTATGTTGCTCTGGCAACATGAATAAACGTCATATTGTGCCAAGAATAGCCGCTGTCACAGCCGCCACATCTCCAGCTGGCATTTATGATCAAGCACCATCTCCTTATTAAACATTTTAACAATAAACATCATTAAGGAGAACATTAGCGTTGCATTCATCTTGCAGTCTTTCCTGACAGAGTCTGATGTTCTGTCAATCATCCCCCACACTCAGTTGGAGGGGCTACACATTTGGAAACAGTTTGTACCAGATCAACAGACTTGAACTGCTCCTGCCCAGGGCGTACCCCAGCCTTGCCTGGATGAGGCTTATGTGATGGACGCACACTTGTAAGTCCGTTCCCAGCCCTTAACCTCCCTGCGAACAGTTTGAAATGCTTTTCAAAATAAGTATTCAGATTATTCCCTGAGAAACTTCTACCATTTGACTGTAAAAGAATAAAGTCAATAAGCTTCACTGGATGTATGAGAAATCTATGCTGAATAAATTACTTTGCAGTTCTCGTGCCACGCTTTTCACGCCTACGTTACGGACGGCCGATTGGTCGCATCCGCATTAGCCTGGCGGGTCGAACGCGGCTGTGAATGAACCACACTGTTGTTGGAATCACCCCATAATTGGACAGTGGCTTGCCTAGGGCAAAGAGCGGCAGACACGTAAACAGCAAATCGCCCATTTAACATCAATGGACAGACTTGGCGCCGGTAAAGCCAACCTGAATGACCTGAATTCCTTTAGTAGGAGAAGTGTTAGCTTAAGCTGTAAGGCAAAGCACATGCTAAAACTCGTATAACTGGGCCAGCGCCCTGTGTAATTACAATCCCGAAGCACTGGCTGAGCTTACTGACCTCTTACTGGTTAGCATCTGTGCTGCGTAGTAGCTTCGTACGCTAGGCTATAACTTCTCCTCACTCTGTTTGCAGCTGTGTCCTCCTCATCCTGTCCCGTATTACCGCTTTCGTCCACTGGGGGTCCTAATTCACAAGAATGATTTGCTGCCAAAGGCGTTTCGGCCACCCTGGGTGCGACACAGCATTCTCCCACTTAGCTACGTATCGGTTTGTTTGCGGGCCACTTCAGAGGCTTCTGGAGTGCCATGTGGAAACTGCCGTTTCCCGGGCGACTGCCCGGCAGCGATCGCGGACACGGCAGCTGGGAAATTTGTTGATTCCGTCACGGCGCTGCAACCTTTGGTGTCACGCCATATCCCGCCACGGCCGTTAATCGACGTGGTTAGAAATCCCCGGCGTTTTCCAGCGACAGCGACGATTTGTCTGCTTCAGCCGTTACCGCGGCACCTGTGGTGCTGTCCCATTGGTCAGCTGCATGTGACCCTCTGTTCGCCAGGTTTGAAGATCAGAAAATGCTTAATCACCTCTTCACCTGCTGCCGGTGACTAATGAGACAATGCCAGAGGTCCCGTCATGTCTCCCAAGAGCGTCCCAGCCAGTCATTAAGCAATCAATTAATCCAAGCGACGTCGTTAATCACGGCCCGCAACACATACACCTTATCCTAATTAAAACAAAAAAGTATACACACTGAAACAAACTTCAAGCTGTGTAATAAACAACAAACAATGGCACTCATTTTAAGGTTGACACAGATTATTCCTAGTGTGTTTACACCAATCAGGAACCATGGTGATAATCCGCTACCATGGAGTCTGAAGAATGCCATAATGACTTGTCTTGTAGCTATGGCAACACGATAAAGGCTATTGGTAAAAGACAGGGAATGGGCTTTTCTACAAGCCTCTCGAGGTCTCGATTCTTGCTTCTACAGGCTTCTTGATTTCGATTCTTGGTTCTACAGGTCTCTTGAGGTTTCAATCCCTTCATCATAAACAGGTTTTTATATAATGGTGCAGAACGACATTAGTGAGGGGGTTAGATATGCCTCTGCTGTATGAGTCAGCTGCCATTCTGGCAAGCATATGGTATTGAGGCTTCATTCTTTAGCTGACACTCAACACCCATTTTCTAATCACCTGCCCCCCCCCGCCACCCTTCGCATTTAACCTCTCCTCACCTTCTCGCATTATGTACTTTATTTCTACATAGTCTGACTAATTTGGCTTTGCAAGTCCCCCAGGAGCAAGGACGAGGGAGGAAGATTGAACGTAACGGCTATCGCGCCCTGACACGAACAGAAGATTTCAGCCGGCGCTCTAATTTGTCGCCGTGAAGGACCTCCGCGAGGCTGCCGTTCCGTTTCCTGCATGTTATTCTTCCTTTTCTCCTCTGCGAAAGAAAATGCAATTTGGGGACTGTAATAGGAACCCATTACTGCAGAAAAGAGGTGTGTCACCAGAGGAAAACGGAGCCTCTTGCTGTCTTAGCCAAACAGGCCACAGGGGAAATGAAGTTTTGTTCTGCTGATAATATACAGAAGATGATGCAGTGCTTGGCAAAGCAAATCCTCACCACCTCGGAGGAGAAGAACGAGGCCAGTGAGGCCCAAAACCTGCCTACAAGCTTGCTACGCTCATGCCCCTCTCCCCCCATGACAGAACGTGGCCAGTTAAAAGCAAAAGTACCCAGGGAGAGGGGCAATACTTTGAGTAAAACTTGGGTGGGGGGAGGTGGACTTCCCCCATTTTTCCCCAGACAAAAGCCTCAGTAAACCGAGCTTCCAGGTGATCCGACATTTTCTCCCAGACACTTAAAGTCTTGTGGGGTCTCTCTTTTTTTGAAAACGAGTCCAGGACGGCCAACTACCACAAGCTGGAGCCGGTGAGCTGGAGAACCTGTGGTCTATTCAGCTGGCCTCGATTCTTCCTCCCCGCTCCAGGCCCGTCGGATCGGGTTGGAGACAAATGTGGAGCTGAGGCTCGATGACCTGACAAATGGACACCTCTGTACACCCCCCCCCCCCCCCCAGAGGCCCAGCTTTGGATGGGGTCAGGAGGCTGTATCTTGCCCCAGCCCAGCATCTTCTGCAACCTACTTTCTGAGGGCCTTGCCAAGGAAGGCTCCTTCAGGATGACCGGGGTATCGTGGCACTGGGCTTTTGGCGACTACTGCTGTAATTTAGGTCAACGTTATTTTAAAATATTTATAAGTAAAACATAAATGTCAAATTGATGCAGAAACACAGAGCCGACAATAAATAGACAATGACATGGTTCATCCATCTTTATGTGCATAACACAATAGCTGCCACTCTTTCCTCCGTTCCTCACCCAAATCCCCAAGGAGCACAGCAGGTAGAGGCCTCTAAGGAACAGGTATGCATCCTTTCTGGGTGGAAGCCTCTAAGAAATAGATCTAAGATCATCCCAGTTGAGGATCTTAAGGAACAGATCTCCAACCCTTCTGGGTGGAGGCCTCTGAGGAACAGATCTGAGATCCTCTCGGTTGGAGGCCTCTAAGCAATAGATCTATGACCCTCACAGTTGGAGACCTATATTAGTACGGATCTATGACCCTCACAGTTGGAGGCCTATATTAGTATAGATCTATGACCCTCACAGTTGGAGACCTATATTAGTATAGATCTATGACCCTCACAGTTGAAGACCTATATTAGTACAGATCTATGACTCTCACAGTTGGAGACCTATATTAGTACAGATCTACGCGTATAACCCTCACAGTTAGAGGCCTATATTAGTATAGATCTATGACCCTCACAGTTGGAGGCCTATTTTAGTATAGATCTATAACCCTCACAGTTGGAGACCTATATTAGTACAGATCTACGCGTATAACCCTCACAGTTAGAGGCCTATATTAGTACAGATCTAAGAAACAGATCTACAAGGCTTCAAAGGAAGAGATCTCAGATCTTCCATGTTGGAGGCCTCTCAGGAATAGATCTATGGCCCTCACAGTTGGAGGCCTGTATTAGTACAGATCTATGACCCTCATAGTTGGAGACCTATATTAGTACAGATCTATGACCCTCACAGTTGGAGGCCTATATTAGTACAGATCTACTATCCTGCCATTTGCTGTTGGCCAAAAAGGTACAAGGTATGAGCCAGTCATCTCAAAAATAAGCATCTGGCAGGAAAACAAATAAAGTAATATCACATATAATTTTATCAAGCATTGAAACCATTTTGCTTTTTTTATAATTGATAAATCATTTCTGGCAACCCAATGAATCCATTAAGATTTAAAAAGACTTATGCTCATTCCTGCATAGCTAATTATTGTTTCGTAATTGAATGTTGTTTATGGCTCATATATTACAACAAAAAGCTGTTTTCTTTTTAGCGCTTATAACAGAAGGCCCGCGTCACGTACAGAGCGCCTCTGCTCTGCCTTGCCGATTAATCTTACACGCCAAAGCGAATTATGTGCGTGATTAAGACACACACACACACTCCCCCGCATTGCCTTGTTACAGATTTAATTTTTTTTTCACTGCCTCTACCTCGGTGACTGTGTAGTAACGCAAAATTTTGATGCCGACGGAAAACACGGGCCTATCTTTTCAGCAGCCGAAACTCAACAGTACATTCAAAGAGCTGGGAGGTAAATATTGACTGAACTTCAACGTTACTCTTGTGTCAAGATATGAAGAAACAAACTCAGCCGCAAGCTGGGAATGCCGGTGCCTCCAAGCGTCTTGAATGAAGCCTCGAAACATAGCGGCTTCTTGGAGAAATGCGACACAGCGCTGCAGCAGGTCGCATTAGCCGGATTCAGAACACCGCAAAGAACTAATTTCTCAATTACAGAGGCTGTGTTTCAGCTGGTGCCGGTCAAAGTCGCAACAAGACCCCCTGATTTTCATTGACGCCAGGCCCCGGAAGGCATTTTCAAAAACACTGAATGGATTTGATTTGATTCCTGGGGCTTCTTACTGAGATCAGAGGGAGGTATCTCTCTCTGATGATGGGGAGCTAATCTCGCTGATGTGTCAGAACACGTGCAGGCCCCCCCCTACCCCCCGGCACCCCCGAAACAAACGAGACCCGACTCACCATGTCCGTGTCTGACACCGGGCCGAAACTGGTGACGTAGATATTTGTCTTCACCTCAGTCACAGTTTCTGGAACAGACATGGGGGAGAAAACGACCGATAAAATCTCAGTTCTGTTTGATCACATGGTTAACGTTGGCCGCTGATGATTTTCAACCTGTGTGGGGGAGGGCGGGGCTCAGGTTGGGATGAAAGGCACCAGAATTCAGGGTAATCATCCCTTACAAAGGCACTCAAACCCAGCTGCAGGAAAGAGCAGATTTACAAAAGTTCACGATGACAAAGATGCGAAGAGAAAAATTGCTGAAACACAGATATCTTTGAGTTTATTCAGCTCAGCACAGGCAGTCTGCCACTGTTTCCTTATAAAGAAACACGGCCGCCCAGTGTCGCGTCAAGCCTGATGCACACATGCTAAATCAGCACGCCCTGCCGTCTGACTAATTGGAAAACACCTTGTTAAAGCGTGTCTCTCAACCGGGTTCTGTCGGAAGACTTTTCGCGGTGCCGTGATGCCAGCGTTTGAGGAGATGAGATCACGGGTAACGGCAGTAAGAACAAAGGCGATGGATGTATCTCTGGCATCTTCTGCCCAGCAGATGGGTCTCGAGGGGTTATCCCATGCCTCCTGGTTCACTAATTAATCGAAAGCCCACCCAACATGATCGACGAACAGTCTCAGAACATTTCCATCTTTCTCTCTCTCTCTCTCTCTCTCTGTCTCTCTCTCTCCCTCTCTTTTTGCCCTCATTCAGCTAACAAAGATTGTGGTTTCGCTGAGTCTAACTGGCACAGAGAAAAAGAAATGGCTAATTGATCGGATGAGTTAAATCAGCCTTAATTCATTTGATCCAGATTAAATGGGAAGTCAGTTGTCGTGCTGAGCGCTCACTAGTTAGCGCCAGACTCTGCAGACACGGGGCGGGGGCGGGGGGGGGGTTAAGGCTGATCTTAATGAGGTGACGCTCTGAAATCACCACAGCATCAAGGCAAAGGTCTTCACCGGAGGGGTCTGATGTTCACAGAGACACATCGTAGAATTGACAAGACGTCAATAATCTCTTAAAGTGTTTCAAAGACCTTGGTTACTTATGTGATCATGTATTAGCAGGAGGGGTCCCCAGCTGTGGTCTGTTTTCATTTTGGGGGTGCTTGTTTTATGGTGAACCCCCCCCCATCCCAATAGGGGGCAATTATGACGTAAGGCTTTAACTCGTTTCGGCTTCCCAACCCCCGCTTGGTTGAGTCAGATAGTTACCCTTTTACGAGAACAGGCAGTTTTGTAACCCAACTTCCATAAAGTGACAGGTTAGCTGATCCAGCCCGAGGTTCTGATGGGCCACAGATAAACAGGGCCACTGTAAACCAGGCCCGCGCGGCCTCGTTAGTCCAAGGCTGTCAAACGGAGTGGAGAAAACAACCACGTCTCGCTGTCAGGACGCGCAGTACAGGAAACCCTGCAAACCCCCCTGAGTTACCCAGCATCCCCTCCTCTCACACTCGGTAGCGAGCTGTCAACAATCTCCAGTCCGTTTTTCCCGATCTCTCCTGTAATTTTCCACTTCCTCGCGACAGTAACAGCGTGCCGTGTGTGAGACCGAGCTCAGTTCCCGCACCCTGTGAGACCACCCGCGGCTTCTGTGAGACCACCCGCGGCTTCTGTGAGACCACCCGCGGCTTCTGCTCGACGACAGCAGAGGATGGCTGTGTTAGCCTGCACTGTGGCTAATTCTCATAAGCAGCCCTGCCACTGGCATTAACGTACGCAGGATGAAATGGTGAGATGAGGAACAATTCCAGCAACCTAATCCCCACTTTGAGATGCTTGAGATCACTGGTTTTAAGTTTTATTATAAACCGCGATGAACAAACGTCTGAACTGTTTCACTGCAGCGAAAATACATCTAACACGAATCCAGGTAGTAACTAAAGTGAACAAACAAGCAAGCTACTATTAAACTGCTGTTGCATGGAAATATCTTTTTCTCAAGCCTTGCAGTAAAATAGGAAGTTTGAGATGTGAGGTTAGTAGAGTCATTGCTGTTTTTTTCATTCATTCATTTGTTCGTTTGTTTGTTTGTTCGTTTGTTCATTCATTTGTTTGTTTTTTCATGCATTTGTTCATTTGTCTGGTTGTCCATTCATCCATTTGTTCATGTATTCATTCATTTATTATTTATGTATTTATTCATTCATTTGTCCAGTCACTCATTTGTTTGTTCATTCATTGTTCTTATACTGATTCATTTGTGCATTCATTTGTAATTCATTTGTTTAAATGAATTTGTTCATTCATTCATTCATTTGTTCATGCATTCATTCATTTACTATTTATCTGTTCATTCATTCATTAGTTTGCCATTCACAGATTTGTTTCTTTCATTGATTCATTCATTCATTCTTATAAACATTAATTTGTTCATTCATTTGTTTATTCATTCATTCATTCATCCATTCACCCCTTCTAAATGTGTGTTTCTGGAGCTGCAAGGCTAGAATATCTGAGTCTAAGCTGAGGGCCTAACAGTCCGTTAGAGGGTCTTGGATCCAGCCGCCCACCCCTGCAAGGCTGACATGGTTGGGGCGGTCTCTAAATGCCTGAGATGAGGCTCACCTCCCAAACCGGGTCGCAGCCGGTTATCATAGCCGTCCAGCAGCCTGTCCAGAATCCTGGTGAAGATTGTGATGTTGTCCTTGCTGTCATCGGGAATTGGCTCCTTGTGCCCAACCACCGTCCTGTGGGGGAGAGGTGGGAAGGGGGGCTGAGTTATACCCCGCTGACAGCTTTACTTATTCAGGCTGGGTGTGCTGCAGCTTGGAGGAAGAAGCACCAGCAGATCCGAAAGGAGGCAGGTAGCAGCTGGTGACACACTGGTGAAGATCCCAAAGGTGACAGGTTTGAGTCCTTGCAGTTGACGTACCCTTGAGCAATAGAGTGAGTTGGTCCATCGTAATAAGTAGCCATATAAATGTTTAAAGCTGTAAGATGAACAGGCACCCATGCATTTCCCAGTACTGCTTCTTCAGCATGGGTTTTTCAGATGGGTCTGGTACCTATCCCAGGTAGCACAGGGCAAGGGACACCCTGGACGGGATGCCAGCCCAAGGCAAGGCGCACAGTCACACATTAAAGCCAATTTAGAGAAACCAGTCCACATGTCTTTGAGCTTTGGGAGAAAACCCAACGTGAACCTCAAACCCCACTGAAGAGGAGGAGCCTCATGGCCCTTGATGCGAGACCACAGCACAAATCATGATCATACTGTAAGCACAACATCTAGATGGGACATAACCAGCTGCCATTACAGGTGATGGTTAAAAGATCCCGCCCAGAGGGTTTCTGATAGATTGAGGGGGTTTCCGGGGCATCTGATTGGCCGAAAGGGTTTCCAGGGTTTCTGATTGGCCCCCGGGCACTGTGTTAATTAAGACACAAGCGCGTCAAGGTTTAATGTGACGCGGAGTGTGGCGGTCTGCCGCACGGAGCCTCAGAACAAGGGGAAAACAATGGGTCCAAGTCAGAAAGGATTAGCAGGAGGCTGCCGGGGAGCCCGAATCAGAAACCCGCGCCTCCGCTTTGCATAATATTCCGCGAGCGAGCCGTAAATGAGGTCTTCAATATGCATCCAATCTCCGTTTTCTTAATTGCCTTAAATGTGCAGTGCAATCATTATTCTTGAGCTTTTATTCCCAGGCGGACGAATTTGAGAGTCTGACGAGGAGGGTGCAGGGCGAAAGCTCAGAGGGCTTCATGCCTCCCCCCCACACCAGGATAGCAGCTCCCGTCACCTGCCCGACCCTCACACGCACCCCACACGAATCACGTACCCCACACGGCCGACTGTCATGCAGCAAGGAAGCGTCATTTGCAAGTCAACAAGACCAGAACAAACCAAAGGCAGTTAAGGGGGGCGTGCAGAGACTCTCGGATTTCGACCAGTGAATGTGCCCCTCCACCACCTCACATGAGTTCCTGTGAGATGGAACTCTCTGGAAAAGGGGTGGGGCTGGGTGTTGTCAGGGTTCCTGTAGAAACCAGCCACTCACTGACTGATAAGTGGTTACCCTCCCCCAGGTAGCCAGGGCTGCTGTTTGCTGGGGGGCTGTTTTGAATCCTAGTATTCCTCACGCTAGCCGTGAAAGTAAACAAATGGTGGCACAGATGTAAACAAAAAAATCAGTGAGAGAGCTTCTCCTGTGGTCTGAAAAAAGAAAATTATGCTGCCAACCCCCCTCCCCCACACCCCCAATATAGTCTTCTCAAGATTGAGGATGACATCATCATGCTGAGGAGCCATGTCAGGAAGTGGCAGGTGACACCGGCACGTCGATACGGGACGCATTCCGGTCCGATCTGCATTAATGTGTATGGATTTCCACTTAGTCGCATCTTAAATGCAGTATGACCCCAATTGCAAAAGGTCTGACCTGCTCACTCCGATCTTTCCAGTTTGGTGGGCAGGAGGACAGACAGAAGCACACGAACCTGTAGCGGCACTAATTCCTATAAATATACACTGGCTGTTTGACCAAGCCCTGAAATGTAGTCACTAATTAGCATCACGCAACACGCATGATGCAACAATCGTGACTCTGTTAGTTATGCCTGCTAATGGTATTCATTTAAATATCATAGTAATTTTATACTGTGACTTTATTAAGGAAATGCGCCTTACCGCTAACGCTAAGACAGACGGCCTTTTCCCCAAGGCCGCGTTAATCGCCGCTGTCTATGTGAGAAACGAATTTTAGCGAATGGCAGCGAATTTCAATGCCCCCCCCCGCCTTCCTGAGGGCCAGCGTTTCCCAAATCCTCCTGAGCTGCCATCATGACTGTTTGCTATCAGTCAGGCCTGTCAGTTTTAATTAGCTTCCTGCTTTTATTGATGCTGATGATTGTGTGCCCTCATGTGGCAAAATTTAATTTATTCGCTCTGAATTCTGGAATTTTGCTTTTTTTTTCCCCGCCGCTCAGAGCTGAAGTGATAAAACTGGTGAGATGATGGGGTGCCTGAGCTCTCGGGAGATGTGACACCGGCCAGCTGGGGAGGGTGCTGCAACTGACGAGCCCGGCGTTAGCATTTAGCTGGGCGGCAACTCATTTTGCTACATTTCCAGACAATCGATGTGCAAAGATTACAGCGAGAATTACGGGAAACTTCGATGTTGCTTTGCCACAACCACTTTTTGAAATATCGATTACGCCGTGATTTAATCTGTGCCCCAATTCTGAATCAGCCTCACACATACACACACACACACACACGATAAAGACCTTCCAGCTATGTATTTAGATATCTTCCCAGCTTCACAAGAGATGTGAATTGGACCGACAGGAGCCTCTGGAACTCTGACATGTGACGGCCACCGCAAAACAAGCAGACTTGCCCCCAGCGGTCACAATCGACCTCGGAGTAGCACAT
>JAODLD010000070.1:2400691-2413377 GCA_026781065.1 Mormyrops boulengeri | reverse complement strand
GGCCCCCGCGGCCCAAATGAGACATTTATTAGCAGAAATTGAACAGCCCGCATCATGACTCACGACGGGTTCCCCGCAAGTTTGGCTTCCCGTCGCCGAGACGACTGGTATTAAAACACAATTTGCAACTCGTTAACAGACCTGAGAGGGAGCTGTAGGCTGGGGGGGGGGGGCGGGTGACTGGAGGAAAATGACTGTTTTCATGCTGTGGACGTCTCCCCCCACCTCTCCATCGTCCCTCATTTCGCTAACAAGGGTCCACTCCGACGTATAATGCAAGCATGACAAACACATGATTTAAACAGCCTTCTGAACGTCCATGGGCAGGGCTGCCACCTTTGGTCAACTGTCTGGAGTGAGATTTTCAATTCCGAGACCAGTCTACACTCGCATTTAAAGGTATGTAAGAGTTTTATTACCTTGCAAATAGTCTCTAGGGTTTGCCAAAATCAGAAAGCGTGACTTGGCAACCCTGTCCACGGGACTACCTGGCAAAGAGCTTCAATATCAGAATCAGCAAAGTTATCATTTACCTAAACACCCTATTTTTAATGCCCCGAAACACATCAAGAACAACATCGATTTAACACGAACACAAAATGCAGTTGGAATCCTGTTACGTATTAGTTATCTGTCATGTTCACCTTCATTAAGAGCATTTGACTGTATGGATGCATAATGCATGATAGCATGTTACTAAGGATATTTAAATCTGTGTCTAATGACGGTCTCTGTTGGCGTCTCGCAAAGCGATGCCCTGGACCAGTGTATCCCAATCCGCTCCTTGGGGACCCACAGCCGGTCCACGTTTCTGTCCTCTCAGCTCCCAGCCAGGCAAAAACATGGGTTATCTGTGAATCCCCAAGGATGGGATTGGGAAACACTACCCTGGACCCTGAGCTTGTCCAAGGCGGCATTGGGTACAAGGCAGTGGGGTCCCGGACCGGAGGCCAGTCATTTCAATAAAATGAATGGTGAATCTGTGCATCTTTCTGGTATGTGTAGATACTATTATCCACAGTCCTTCACAGATCCTACAGCTTCCACGCCTTTTCCTGAATGGACAGTACAGCCAGTACAGGTCAAAGTCCAAGTGGCGCCAAAGGCAAGCTTCACCATCGATACCCCTAGTGCGAGACAAAGGGAAATTGGCTCTCTAAGTGGGCGGCCCCTCAAAAGATGGTGCATAGATGGCCACCTCTGTCACCTAATGGGTGACCAGCCTTGGTGTGACACTCCCGGGAACTGCTCGTAGTGACCTTTTGGTTAGATATTGGTTATGTTAGCAACCTTTTGGTTAGATTATAGTAATGCTGGCCTGCCACTGACTAAGGGCATGTGGGATTCTGGTTGGTTTTGTTTACTTGAGCTGTATGTGTATATATTGGTCTGCCTCTCTCACTGTCAGTCTTCCTGTCACCAGTCTATTTCTCTAAATGTCTTTCTGATTGTGTTTGTCTCCTATCTGTCTTTCTATCTCCTGTCTGTCCCTCAATCTCCAGTCTGCCTGTCCCTCTGTCTGTCTGTCAATCTGTCAGTCTGTGTCCAGTCTGTCTGTCTCTCTGACTGTCTACTGTCTGTCTGTCTCTCTGACTGTCTACTGTCTGTCTGTCTCTCTGACTGTCTCCTGCCTGCCTCTCTGTCCCTTTGTGGATCTGTCTGTCTGTCTGTCTCTGTCTGTCTACAGTCTGTCTGTCTCTCTATCGGTCTCTTAACTGTCTGCCTCCTGTCTCCAGTCTGTCTCTCTGTCTGTCTTTCTCTCTGTGTGTTTGTCTCCTGTCAGTCCCTCAATCTCCAGTCTGCCTGTCTCTCTGTCTGTCTCTTGCTTGTCTGTCCCTTTGTCTATCTGTCTGTCTGAGTTGGTCTCCAGCCTCTCTCTGTCTCTATCTGTTGGTCTCTCTGTCTGTCTCTCTCCTGGGTCTCTCTCTGTCTCCTGTCGGTCTGTCTGTCCCTCTGTCTGTCAGTCTGTCTATGGTTTGCCGGTCTGTCTGTCTTTCTCTCTGTCTGCCTGTCTCTCTGTCTCAGACCATCCTGCGATACCCAGGCATCACAGACCCCTCCCCAATCTGAATGGTGGCTACACCGCAGGCAGACCACCTCCACCGCGTCTCCACTGCCCTCTCGGACTTAGGTGGGTGTCACTGCAGCAGCCACGACTCCTCTCCTGTTGACAGTTCTTGCTTGTCTTAATCCGCCGCGTGAAACAACCAGGGCCCTGGGCAGGTAAGTCTGGGCACACCCGTCTCACCATGATGCCGACAGTTCCATTCTGAGGCCTGGAGCCTCCTGTTGTACCCTTGAGAAAGGTTTTTGAATGATTTTAATAAAATATCCAGCTGTATGAATGGGTAAAAAGTAAAAAAAAAAAAAAATCCTTATATTCGCCTAAGGTCTTTATACTGCTACAGTTCCACCCACCTGCAGTTTTTTTCCTCTAAATGCCTAAGAAGCCCCCCCCCCCGAGGTGCCTGCCTTGGGGGGGCTGCATGTTCTTATTCATACCTGTTGATTAATCATTAACGAGTCCGCATTGGAATACATTCAGCTTTTTACATTTGTTGGGCTCCATTTTTCCCTAAGTGTTCCCAAGTAGGTATGAAGTGCTCCAGAGGGGGATAAGAAGGAGCTGGGGGGAGGAGGTGGAGGAGTTAGAGGAGGTAGGGAGGGGGCCACTCAGATCACGCCGCTCTACCTGCAATATCCCAAGTGTCAGTGTCAGCAGAATTTCGACCGATTTCCATTCCTTTAATGCCGATTTGCCTGTGGGCTGGGAGGGGCTGCTTATTAAACACAGATATACCAATAAATTGTCATTAAAAATTAACGCTGGCCCCTCACGGGTCACCAGAACCCTGAAATGTTATTCATTTTTTTTTTTTTTTTTAATAACAACGATGGACATCTTTGCAGGAAGACAAACAGTCCTTTAAATGCTGGTTTCTGATTGCACACAAAGAGTACGATAAGAGAATATTTACCTAGAAACATCATTCCAGACCCTTAAGTAGAGTTGTCCTCTGATCCATTCCCCCCCCCCCCCCATGTTTTATACACTATAATCTTCTGGGGAAGAGAGCAGCCTCAAGCTGTCGTTTCTAATGTTAACCGGAACGGTGAGATATACTGGCAGATAAGGCTTCGTTTTGGGGGAGGGACTTCTACACCAATCCCCTGGTGGGATAGGAGGGCACACCATCGTTTTAGGCTTCACTGTGCTCATTAGCATATTCACGTCATGTTTTTAATACCGAAACGCCAGCTGACACTCTTAAGCTTGGGTGATGGCCGTGATCACATGAGAAACACAGATCGCTCCTTGGGAAACGGATTTGGGGCTTGTTAAAAAAGCGTATGATGGCCATTGGCAGGGAACTGAGAGAAATCACATTCATTGACATGCTATTAATCAGCAGTTGTTGCATATTATAGAATCAGTTACGTTTTAAGTTCATTTAAGTGCAAGTTTTACCAGCAAGACTAGGTGATTCAATTGGCAGCACTGGCACATAACACCTAAAAGGTTGGGGGTTCGAGTCTTCAGCTTTGTTTGTGGGATTCACAGTACACGCTCACTGTCCAGCCGGCACAGGCCTCAACCCCCTCCCTGGGATGGATCACAGTGACCTTGCACTGGATAAGCAGTGTTGGGGAAGGTATTCACAAAAGTTATCCATTATTGACAGTTCAGGTCCAGAGTACAAATGCAGACCATGGTTTTGTTTCAACCAACCAGTTGAGTGACTGTGACTATGTATACTCAAATGGTTGGTTGAAATGAAACCTTGGTCTGGATTTGTACTTTCTGGACCTGGACTGTCTATAATGAATTACTTTTGTGAGTAACTTCCCCAGCACTGTGAAGATACAGTTATAGTGATGGATACTTATTTATCCAGGTAGGTTACTAATGGTTATTATGCAGTGGTGATTAGCACAGAGTGTGCTTAGCTAGACAATATGTGCTTTATCACCATAAGCATAGATCTCTGCAATCTCGAGGTGGAGGGAACACTCAGACACGGTACGTCTGGGTGCTTTGGCTGGAGGGGCGAAAAAGAAAGGAGAAATAATCACGCCGTTGCACCTGAGTGATTTTGTTAGCGCGATTCAGAAGAGAAGTAGCAGAAGATTAGCACCTTAGCTTTAGCATTGGGTGCCTGACAGAGTGAAAGAGGCCCTCACACAATGCAAACGGGGGGGGGGCAGCTGAATGCTGATTGGCCCCCAAAGTTCACCCTCCCTGTCACTCACTGATTCAAACATATTATTGGCTAATGATAAGATTGGCCCGCCTGTAAGTATTATATCGTCAGATATCCTCGAATCGCCCTTGCACTGCTCCATTTACGCGGTATTCAGCCAGCAACGAGTAGTGAAATACCACCAACGAGCCCCTCGCTTTGTTTTATCAGAATGTTTTTTAAGCAGAAAAATATGCTTTTTCCACCCGAACGCCTCCAGAACGGCGAATGTGAGAAAATGTTAATGATTAAAAATTTGCCCGCTCCAACCATCTCGTGGGAACAAATTATACCAGGACCCAGTTGGAACAGCCTGAGAGCAGTAATTTAAAACGGTACATCTTCACACTTAATAAATCACCTGTTGCAAAAGAAAACAAGGCCAGTGAGAGCATCCCAAAGAAAGATGGGGCAGTAATTATGATGACTGATCAGCCAAAGGCTTCCCAGACACCTGTCTGTGGTGTAGGGGGTCAGGCGTGGGCGGGCTGGATTTCTTCCCGGAATTTACTCCAGGTTATGAACAAATCAGAGATGCCAGCATCAGGTTCCCAATACTAGCAGTAGGGTGGTGTATGGCTCAGCAGGTTATGTCTCTGTGCCTGTGATCAGTAGGTCGTTGGGTCAAATCCCTTGATTGGTGATTCACCACTGGGGCCCCTGAACAAGGCCCTTAACCCCAATTGCTTCTGGCACTGTCTGACCTTGTCTTCTCAGTTGCTCTCACTTTAGATAAAAGCATCTGGCGAATAAATAAAACTAATAAATGTGATGAAGTCAGGCCTGGCGTGTGGTGTAGGTGTGATGCCCCCAAAAAAAGAAACCCTGCAACAACAGGCTGGACCTAGACCTAGAAACAGGGATGTAGAAGCACAGAAATGCACCAGCACATGTGACCCATCAGATTTGAAGGACAATATCATAAAGCCCTGAGATGGTTAACAGAGAGGTCACCTGACCGGCCATGAAAGAGGCTGGAATGCTGCTCTGGTCTTTCAGAGGAGCCGCTCGCCTTCTGGGTCATCAATATTTAAATGGCAAGCTAATTATGAAAAATATGGGAAAACTCCAAGCGTGAATGTGAATCAAACACAAAGGATAAATAATGGATCAGCTTTCCACCGGGGAGCTTTACTGTGAAAGCCGAGGCCACAGGCCTGTGTGAGCGCTCCCCCCCCCCGTTGTTTCCAAACACAGACCACAGAGAAAAAACTCTTTAATGTTTTCAGATGCCCATGTGATGCACTGGAATCCCATCCAGGGTGTAGCCCAAACTTGTGTCTTGTGATGCTTGGAATAGGTTCCAGCCCCGCCCCCCAGTGTAGAGAGGGGGGGGGCCCACACAAATGCATAGTTAAAGTGGTGGTAAACAGCGCTCCTGGCCACACATTAAACACTATTTTGATTTCATTTGTTCCTCATACTCATCAGACCATGCAGCTGCTGGTGTTATGTAAAAGAACTGACTGCGCCCCCGTAGGTTGTCGGTTCAAGTCCCAGTCAGATTACCACCAAATTCAGTACATTCAGATATTCAGCTGCATGGTCGGTAATGCATGGCACTGCAGAAGGTTCCAGCAAAGAAGCAAATGCATTACAAAAGGGCCGTATGAGATGTCAGGCAGGATGGGGCGGCTGGGGACAGCAGGCGGGGAGAGAGACAGTCAGGCTGCATTACGCTCAAAATTAATTCAGAGTATTTGTAAGCGCCAGTCATATGGCAAAGGGCGTGGTCTGAGAATGAGGGGGACATCTGGCAGCAGTGGGACAGGGATCGTTTTGCAGAACTCCCCAGAGCCATTTTTAGGGGATTTGTCTGTGACTTTATCAGTTAATAAACCACTCCCCTTCCCGCTGTATCATCAGAGCAATGGGCACCAGGGGGCCAGCGGGGTTACAAGGGAGGCTATGCAGGTGAAGCTGGGCTGGGAATGTTGCTGGGACTACCTGGGGGGGGAGGGCGGGATGATCAGCCAGGAAGCGGAGAAGACAGAAGATGGAGGTGAGCCGCAGAAGGTCCTGTGGGTGGCGGCAAGCACTCAGAGCACCATCCTCCCACCAATAGGGGGCCTCATTTACCATGCGCCACCGCCTGGAGTAGCCCTGCCACCAGCCGTCCCAAGAATAAGATTGATTTGTCTGCTTTGGTGGCCCCTCTGGGGTCCTGACAGACGACTCTGTTTATAGACACATGAGGGGTTTAAAAAAGATCATAAAAAAACAAAACCTTGCCTGAGAGCAGAGCTGGGGGTCCTGGGTGGGGTGCAGGGGGGGCATAACTAAATCTAGGATCACTTCCCTTTGCCAGCTTTATCAGGTAACAAGGGGGGAAGCAGAGGTGTCTTTTGCTAATTATTAATTTAAAAGATTTAATCCAGCTCTCGAGAAAAGCGGATGGAACCTAAATATCGTTAAATTAGATTTCCGCTGAGATATAATAGACCTTAAACGAAGTCTTGCCGCTAACGACACGGGGCTACCACCCGGTTATAATTAGCGTGCCATCATCTTGGAATTTTTTTTTCTTTTATTTGCAGGTGCTGCTTAACCGTTTTGGGGGAAACGTTCAAAGGGGGGGTATTATTTGAATGAAATGGGTGTGGCGAATTAGGGAAAGGCGCCAGGAAGTGTTTAGAAATCACGCGGGAAGTGGGTTAGACGAGCGAACAGGACTATCTGGGTCTCCAACTTAAGCAACGAGAAGCATAAGCGCCGCCGAGAGACAGGCCCCAGCCTGGATGTGTCCAGTCGTGGGGGATTAGTCTTGCTCATTTCGCCTCCCTTCCGTTATGCCTCATTTGCATAGTAATGGTGCCTCCTCTCTGTGATGATGTTTGGCTGCGGTGAGGAATCGGTCCCTCGGAGCGTGGTGCACGGCGGAGCCCGTCACCCTTGCGGGGACGTCGCTTCTTCATCCGCCACCACCGTTAAATCCATCACGGTGCTGGAGAAATGATGAATAAATCAAGTACACGCCGGTAGACGCGAACCGAGTCAAATGCCGACGGAAAAATATAATGTAGCACTCCCCGGCTAAAACGTGAATGCGGCGCTCTTCTGGCGGGGAGTGGTTTGAAAATCGGTGTTTTAAAATGGAGGGAAAAGGCCTTCTTTATGTGTGGAGTCTATATCCTCTCCCAGTCTTGTGTGGGTTTCCTCGGGGTACCTTGAAATCCTCCTCCAGGCCAAAGGCACACATTTAGGTGCTGCGATGGACTGACATCCTGTCAGGGATATATACATGGGCAAGGCCACAAGCTGAAAGCTGATTGGCTCCCAGAGTTCCAATTCAGCCGTCAGTTACAGACTCAAAACTAATGATAAGGATAATGATGAGGTTAGCCTCTCTGTTAGAATTGTGGCCCCTCATGCCCTCCAGAAATCCTAGAGTCACCCCTGCATCTCACCCACCAAGTTCCCCTGCTTTGTGCAATGTGCTGCCTGAAATGGGTCCACCCTCTTCTGGATAAGGAGTTGAAAGATGGATGGATGGCTGGATGGATGGATGGATGGATGGATGGAGGGGTGACTTACATGAGATTGTGCCACGCCTATCATAAGACCCCATTGTCCATAGTCGCATCTCCATAATCGCCAATCCCCCCTTTCCACCTATGACTCTAATCAACTGAAAATTGTTCTGTGGTCACATGTCTCATTCCAGCAATCACATAGGTCCTTGATAAATGGGTGGGGGGAGGGTGGCTTTGCTGCCTGAGTGACCTCAGAACTAAGGCCCATGTGATAAAGGCCTGGCATTTGCTGGATGGCTGGTGTTCTCTCATATGGGACGTGTAACACACTGAGACCGGACAACAGAAACGGTGAAAGGTGCACAGAATGCTATTTTACTGCTAACCAAACAGCTCAAATTTGATTTGAAGAACATTCTGCGAAAGTAAACAGAAGTGTTCCTGGTAAAAAAGCAGCAACTGTTTTTGCTCTGTGCCTCTTGTATATTTACTGAGATCAGAAGATGACTTCCGCAACTTCCTAAAACGAGTCTCCACACTCTGTCCTCTTCCCACATCCCTTTTGATCCCTAATCACCCTTCAAACCATGTGTTTGCATGGGGCCTCTTATGTCTTGAGGGCCACAAACAGTCACCACACTAAATATTAAGCAATTGGTGATTATTTAGGAGATCCCGAAGTAGCATGTTCCGCTAACTAGGTAGCTAGCTGCGATTTTCCAACTCTATTCTTTATCTTGTTTTTGAGACGTCGGGGGGGTGAGCAAAGTGAGTTTGAGTGGGACCCCATACGCAACAAACCCACTTCTTCACCAAAACCTCAGAAATGTTATTATTCCTAGCTTTTAGAATCAGCTACACTTAACAACATTTAGCATTCAAAAGCTAGGATAACAGAGCCTGCTCTGTCCTGGACATGTAGCGCTAATAAAACATTAGCAGTAGTTCTGTGGGGCAAAACAGGCAGATTTTGGTGTGACTCCCTTGGTCGGGGCACGAACCTAAGACCGTGGGCCAAGGTAGACCTGAACCTATCCTCTGGTGTCAATTTAACCAACATCACTGTCGTTAGAGTCTTTGCGCTAATGCTAATGTTTTTCCTCCCGCATTTTGGCAGACAGTAGCTGGAATTGGTCTTTCGCAATTAGGAAACTGGGCAGTGAGAGTCGACTGGCGGCACTGGGGCCCCATCTGGGCCAAGGCCCCGGCCTCTGCCGTACATCCGACGGGCTCTGCCTTGGATGAAATGCTACAGACCGTTACAGTAAAAACACAGATTTTAATGAAGGTGTTAGCCGCAACAGAGCCCGCCTGCTGTCCACTAGGATAAAGAGCAGAGCGGATGCCGGTGAGTCATCGTACCCGGTCTGGGCGCACCGACTGAGGAGCATCAGCAAGATCCAGACCCCGGGGACGATTGAGATGAGCTTCTGAAGCGGCCCGGCCATGGCGAGTCTGCTCCCGCTCCTGTAATAGGGTGGGGGGTGGGGGGGGGGCACAGAGGTAAACATATACAGGTAAACATTCTGATGCCTAATTAGTGTGTGTTTTATTGCCAGATTTTCTGTAAGTAACAGGACAGAGCTGTGGTGAATTTAGGATTTTTTTAAGGTAACCATAATTCAGATGGAGGGATTGACCTTATCATTAGCTAATGATATGTTTTGAATCAGCGAGTGACAGGGGAGGGGAACTCCAGGGGCCAATCAGTGCTCAGCTGGGGCCCGTGCCTCTGTGGCCCTGCCCCTGCATATGCCCTGGGACAGAGAGTCAGCCGTTTTCAAATAGCAGATGCAGATTCGACGTCTGAATGGGCAACATTTTGCACTCCAGTGCGGCAAATATCAGAAAACTCAGCTCAGCCAGTCGTGCTCCAGGTTATTTTGAACCCAGATGGACAACATGACTGAAGTTGTTGATTAGGAACCACCCAGTGTCATGTGACAGGAAGTGACATACGAAAGAGCCGTGGATTAGAACTATATCGACCAGCCAAGAGTTTAAAATGTACCAGCTCCTCTGTTTCAGCTTTGAAAGGCTGCAACCGGCTTAAGGCAAAGAGGGCAGCGGCAGATAGCGGAATATTTTAAAAACATCAGCTCCCGGTCAACGCTTACGGCGAACGGGAAACTCGGAAAGGTCGCAGCTGCGACCGGGTGAAACCAGAGAAGTAATTTCGGGGCACGGTCGGAGTTCATGGAGGGAGCTCCGTTAGGTTACATCTCCTTGAACCCATACGAAATAAACCCGACCTCTTGCGGCGCCCCAGATGAGTCATGGCCAAACCGCAAGCCTTTGTCTTCCAGCTTACAGAAAAAACCTCACCCAGAGGCGGAATAGTATTACAGACTCTTCCAATACTGCTCTGGCAAAACCTCTTAAACAAAACACCTTTGACTGGTTACTGGTAATTTCATAGGGGCCAGAAAAACACGATCATGCCGCAGTGTACAGAGAGAAAAGCACTACTGCTGAAACCGTGCTGATGAAGGCTAAATAAAATCAGATAAAATCTCTGCCAGCTCTCCGTTTTGCCGTTAAAGGTCATAAGATTAAAAATAAAAGCCGCGGTTCACTGCGGAGTCGTTCCTACTGCGAAATTAAATCCTTTTTGGGCAGTTGCACTGCTCCCCATGGGACTGGGGAGTTTGGTGTAGGGGTGGGAGGCTGAGGTATGCTGATGTAATGCGAGCATAAGAAGCTTGTTCAGGATTTTTTGGCTGATGCTAACCTGAGAAGCTGGGAGAGACCGTGTCTGGAACACCGTGAATCATCTATGAACCCCACCATCTCGGCCTCATAATAATCCAGACACCGGATGCAAGTTCTTTTCCAGTTGTGCATAATATGGACAAAAGAATCTATATGTCTGATTGGAAGATTTCTGACTTTTCCCCAAACTGAACGGCTTGTAGATTTACCTGTAAAACAGCTGGATAGAGGGCTAGACTACTGGATTAAAAATTGGCCCTGGACTTCGGGGTCCCCTTATGGCCCCACTGTAAATTTTTGCTGAGCGGGGGGTAATCCACTATGATAACTTTTGCCTGCTGATACATTTCGCCAACGAGTGGGGGTGACCCGAATGCCCATTGACCAAGCACAGAAATGTCTGGTTTACCAGATTACTAGTCCAGCCCAGGTTGAATATTACCGGCAACAATTCAGTTAAGATATCGCAGTGATTCAGTGGGCAGGCCAGCTTTGTACCTCCAGGGTCAGGGGTTTGAATCTGTGTGTGGGGAGTTTGCATGCTCCGCCCATGCACGTGTGGCTTGTTTCTAGTGAGGGAGACTGAAAACAGCCACAGCGCCCCTGTTAGCATCATTATTTATTTCTCGCTAAATAAATAATGTGCTCAGAGCAGCGTCAAAACAGAGCGAGAAATTGAGAGAGAGAGGGCGCCTCTTGAGCCCACGTCACGTCACGTCGTTCCCCTTGATGGCTTGCACTGTGGGCTGTCACAAATCCTGGCGCCATCTGCAGGCTGGCTTTGTCCATTTTTCAATCTTTCTTTTTTGTCCCCAGTGTTCGGGCAGATCGTAGAACTCGCAGGGCCCTCTCCATCTCTGCGGATAAGCTGTCAGCCAGCAGACAGTGCAGGGCCTGAGTCCATTTCTGCGCGGACAGGAGGGAGATGAATGTCTCACTCTGGCAGCTTGATGTACTGTCCGCCATGTACCGTATTTACCTTTGGGCTGTGAGGCTGGTGGCGGGGGGGGCACACCTGACTTGTTCTTGGTCATTATAAAACCCAGAATTTAATTTTATGCATTTCATGCTGCCCATTTTGGTTGTGTATGTTTTAATCCTGGTGCCATAACAGTACCAGCGCCCCCTGCTGTCCCCCCGAAACAGTTCATTTGCACCCCACCCCAGCACAGGTATAAAAACTCTGTCCTTCTCTCTCATTTCATGTGTCACATGATTCTACCCAGGAGCAAGTATCACATCACTGTCTTCCACATCATGTGACCAGGAACGGCCTCACTCTCCTGCAGGGGGGTAATATTTCGGACTTATTTGAGGGAGGGGTACCACCAAATCGCACCTTAACAATCCTATCTTCCAGATATCAACTGGATGACACTCTGGGTGGAACATGGTCATGTGACCTAGGAAGTTACATGGGTCTTATATACAGGGCCGGTAAATCTGTTTGGTCATGGGGGAGAATTTGAGAGAGCAGATAATCTCACATTCTCCCAGGACGGGGGATGTTAGACACGCCCACGCCACACCCTATATGCCGCGGCAACTTGCTGCTGATGTCACAATCAGCATTTGGTTACCATGGTGAAGCATTGCATCACAGTGCATCTCATGGAGAAGTAATTAGGGACCAATGTGCATGGCTAGCGAACAGATCCAGAGTCTCCAGGCTCTTGGGAAGGGGTTTGGGGGGGGTGTGTGACCTGTCACGAAGCCCCCCTTCTGGTCTGCTCTGGCTTCCACCTTTTAACGATTCGCTTTAACGGCTTTCATTTTATTAATGAGCCGATATAGAGACTAATTCTGGATCGTTAACCGGGCAAGTCTTTATGCTGGCAATAAAACTTGTGAATCGCCAGCCCCGCCAGGAGGCGGAAAGAGAGAAAAGAAACATTTCTCCCACGCCATAATATCCGATTGGAGATCAGCACCTCAAATGTCAGGAATCACCCACACACACACACACACACACACACACTTCTCCGATAAGGCAGTGCATGCGGCAGAATCTTCACAGACGCACTCAGCTGTGTTAAGAGACTCACCATCTCTAGGACAAAAGATGGGACTTTAACAAAATGGAGCGTAAATGTAAAGAGGCTTTTCTGAGAACTATTTTCCTACATGCAGATGGCAGGTGCAGCTCCACATACACACACAGATTTGTAATACATTTCCTGCAGTGACTTGTCCCGCCCGGCGGGGGGGGGGGGGGGGGGGGGGGGGGGGGGGGGGGGGGGGGGGGGGGGGGGGGGGGGGG
>JAODLD010000070.1:2380358-2391120 GCA_026781065.1 Mormyrops boulengeri | reverse complement strand
CCGCCCCCCCCCCCCCCCCCCCCCCCCCCGCCGCCCCGGGGGGGGGCGCGCGCCCCGGGCCGCCACATGGGGACAGCCAAAGCAATCTGGCCAAAATACTGAGGAGGGCGAATTTTTCCACCAGCAGTGGGCCGTCGAGCCATCTGGATTTGGTTTTAATTACCCACCTTTGCATTTTCTGGCTGACGATGACTGGCGACATATAGTTTTCATTAACTTGAATTTTTACTGTTTATCAGGACCTGCTGCAGTTTTTTTATTAGTGGTATATGCGTGCACATAAAACGGTTCTTTACAGGTTCCGGACGCTAATGGCAGAACTTGGATAGAGAAGAGTGTTTTTTTCCGAGCCTTTTAAATACATCCAGCTTAACCAAAAAAAAAAAAAAGATTAAGCCTGTCTACCCTCGACGTTTGTGTTTTGTTGGTGCAGAACTTTCTTGCAAAGACCCTTTTACCATCAAAGCTCACTGAAGTTGGACGTTTTCCTGGAGGGATTCATGCCGGGCACCTCATTTAAGGATAACGCAGCAAGGTGCTTACTGGAACATAAGCCAGGTGATCATGGGTTTGCTGCCCCCATAACACTGGAACTGATCTCCTTCTGGAAAGATGCCATCTCTGACTTAGAGGATGAAGGGGGAAACTGCAGACCCAGCATCTTCATGCTCCAGTTGCCTTCAGGGAGAAAGGAGTGAGTGTGGTCTGTGGTGGTGAGGGAAATTAGATACCACCACCAAAAAAAATAAATAAACAAACAAAAGAACAGAAGATTAGTACGTGGTCAGTGCATGCACGACTTCCAATCACACTAGAACACGTGTCCTCTCCGGTCCTCGAACCCACGTCCGCTACAGTTTGCTACAGTGTGATGAATGCCTCTGGAAAATTAATCACCCTGGCCCTGATTACACTTGGCGCTCGCTCCAGGGCTTGGAGATAGGCATCTGTTATCTCGCTACACTATCCGGAAAAGTCGCCAAGCGGTCCGACGTTCCCAGTCGTTTCTCGCGCGTCCTCCAAAGTTTTCTCGCTCCTTCTTACAAGTGTCGGTAATTATTAGTTGGTTCTCTGTGTTAAAACATAATTATTGTTTTATTTTTTGTATTTCAAATCAAAGATGGGAGTCAGATGGGGGGGGGGTGATATTGGGGGTTTGAGGAAAAGACAAGGAATGTTTCACCAGCTAAACAGTGAGACTCCTTCCTCATGGAACATAATCCATGTGTCTGCCAATTAATCATGTTCATATAAACTCTTTGTTGTTTATGAGATATCGCCTATGATTTTCAGGACGTTTCTGTTTGGTGGAGGAATGTTTTTCTTCCAAAATCCATTACAGACTGAAGTTCTGGTGCTCACTCCCAATGATTTATCTTTGGGAATACAGTGCACAAGACCTGTGAGCCCCAAAATGTAAGGTTATTCAAATGTTTAAGAGCAACACAAAAGATTTAATTGCCCACGGTGACTCTGGTGCTGCCCGTGAAAAATAAACTGCATTAAGTTCAACATAATTTAGGAGGATACCTGTGGGGTCCGTGTGTTCTCTAAATTTCCCCCTTTCTGGGCTTATCTTTAATCTAATGTGCCTCATTTAATAATGCATCCTTGCAAGTGCCTCACAGCTGTGCATGAATTATTAAGAGAGGTATTTATGTTCAATTGTTTATCATCTAGGGCATCCCGGTAATTCATATTCAAAGGAGCCGTATTGTAAATATGGCCGTCTCGTAAATCTTTGACACCCTGAAAACCAAGGATGGTCAGGACATCAACTGTTATTAGATTTTTTTTTTTTTGGCGCACCAAATGTGGCTGTGTGCTGTTGAGACCATTGGGAGACGCTGTAACCGATTCAGCAAATTAGCTAGTCAAGCAACACCCAGTCAGTAGCATATGGGCAAAGCTTCACAAGTTTCGATGACTTGTTTTATGTTTTCATCTACTTCTAAATGACTTGTTACAGTTTTTTTAAGAGTCTGTTTTGACACTAGGCTGGTTTCCTTATGCTTTGTGCGTGAGGGATGTGGATCGATTCACACAAGTCGCACACACAGAATTCCAGGCTTCCGGAGGGTGGTACACACCAAGTTTACTCAACAAAGAAGATGTCAAAATGCATCTGTAACAAAGTGCTGTCATGTTATCAGTGTGTCTCCAAGGGGGATGATAGACTGTCAGAGATGTTAATAGACCACAATCAAATCAAAAGCCCATTTCAAGGGTGGACTGCAGTATGTCGACCTGTGCAAATGGGTGCATGAAAAGCAGCTTCCACCTCATTTCCTGTCATCATTCTCCAAAAAACACATTTATTCTTTTTTTCAGGATTCTATGTAAAGTGACATCATTCTTCTGGGGTCTCATTTGTTTGACGCCAGCTCAGAACGAGCTTCCGCACAGTCTGGATCGTAAGTCCTTCTCAAGTCCTGCAAGTCATCATTAAACCGGCAGCTCCGGAGCCCGGGGGGTGAGGTGTGGGTGTCTGTGTACCATACGCCACCTCCTGGACACCTGCAGAGCACCACCACGCTCAGAGGAGTCTTTGGGTGGCAGTACCCAGACTGGAGGTGGGCAGCTTCTGGCAGGAATGCCAAGAACCCAACCCGGGTCGTTCTTGGATGCAACCCTGCAGATCTCGCCGGATGCCTTCAAAATTAGTGCCCGGAAATAGCAGGTTGGAACTTTTACCATCAAAGACATGGCTTTAGGAGAGAATGGAGGGAAGACAACAAACCGGGAATGAATTGTTGGCAACAGCTAGAAAATGACACGTCGGTAAGAGAGTCCGAAAGGGCTATCTCCCCCTGCAGGTGAGCCAAGAGGTTGCGCACAGACTTCAGAGCTGGTGAACAGAATAAAAGTGAGCACTGGTCTCTCAGGCGGACGGGAGGCTGCGGAGAGCCGATGAGTCAGCACAGTACCAGGGCCGAACAGAGCCCGGTTCGGCTTGGCCCGGGCAGGGTGGAGCCGGTGGCGGTAACGGCACAGGCGGTGCGTAATGAGAAAGCTCTATCGAGCGCCGCATATGGTGCCAGATACGCTGCCGACCGTGGGCACGATGGGGGCATCCGTCGTTCATTAAGGCCAGGAATGCGAGCCGGCCTGTTTCTGCAACGGTTTTTGTCACAATGAGTCCGAGGTAGTCTGTTCGCTGATGGAAACAGCAGACGGTGGGAAATGCTCTCTCTTTTTTGGGTGATGTGACTGCGATGTGATGTGATCAAAATGGCTTCCCTGTTAGCCTGACGCTGGCCGGTTACTCCAGCATCAGAAATGGACAGGGAGGCCACTAAATAGGCGGGGAAGTGGACGTTAACGGCATCTTTATCGCAGCATTCACTCACCTGTAGCATTTTAATCATTTGATTGAATATTTGATTTTAAACCCAGTCTGTCATCCAAATTTCACAGAATGTCACCCAAATTTTATCATGGGACTCCCCCCCCACTTGGCAATTTGATGTGGAACCCCCCGCCTTTTTTGTTGGCTCACTCTTTCCATGCTTCCATTTTTGTTTCTTTTAATCACCCACCATGCTTTCACTGCTGCTAGCTTGACGTATGACGTATTCTGAAGGCTGTTGATAGTTTTCCTGGTTGTTTCTTGACTCCTGTCCACACCAGCTAGTTCCTTGACCTCCATACAGGTGTGCCCCCCTGCACAGCACACTGGAGCCCAATACACACAATTGTGTAGTCATGCGCTCACATACACTGTGTACATGTTCAGTCTGCACCGCAAACAGCTCCGGGGCAAATGAATTCTAGCTGGGAGTTGTCACGCTTTTTTTCCCACAATGCCCTACAAACACCGAAAAAGGCTAAAGGGTTGTGACCGATTTCAGCAGCAGGAACTTGTCGTTTCTGATACGAGCACAGCATTTTAAAATCATGAATATCAAATATTTCATGCTTCTTCTTATGGGAGTTAAATTCGCTCATGGGAGTTAGGGAATTGCTGACATAAAAATATTCAGAGGGAAGAACAAAAAAAAAATGATTGGCTATCTCTCTGAACCAATCAGATTGTACAGGAGGTGGGTCCAAGCAACTAGAGGGGGCAGGACCAACCAATCAGATGTCTTGGTTCCACCTCCTCTAGTTGTTTGGACTGGCCTACTCTACAATCTCATTGGTTGTATCTCTGAAGCAATTATTTTTCGTGCTGCCCTCAGAACATTTCTGTGTAAGTAAAACTCCCATGAGTGTTAAACTTAGCAGAGGGGACATTATGCTATTTCAAATACAATATAAAAATTCAGCCAGATATTATACATCCATACATTATCCCACTTGGAACTTATCCCAGAAGGCTTTGGGATAACCTAGATGGCATATCAGAGATATGGGACATATATCTGTGTGTACTTTAAAATTAGGTGAAAACCTTGTTGAAACATACCATATCAAACCCTGGGAGCTGCCAGTAGAAGCGGCTTGAATCTGTCAGTCCTCTTCTTTGGCGTGTGATTCGTGGAACAAAGATGGGCCCACCCATAAACCTAAGGACCGATCACATGTCGACCCTTAGGCCTACAAGGCATGACCTCCAAATGCTCACAGAGAGGTGACCTTGCACACAGACAGCTGTTGCCTGTTGGAATCCCGGCAGCTCTCCTGCCATCACACCGTATAAGCTTAACGGTTTCTGGCCACATTTCTGTTTCATTTGTTAAGGCATAAAACTGAAACTTTTCTAAGGACAAAGGGGTATTCCAGGCAGCTACAATAACCGCAAGGTTAATCTCCGGGGCTCGAGGTGTTACTCAGCAGGTCTCTGCACCGAGAGTCAATTTGTCTTTCTACTTGTTTGAGGTAATTGAATCCAGATCTTCCGCTGAACCCGCTGCTCCGTTTGGAGGCAGTGCGGTGACTGGAGGCCGCCTGTAAGCATTAAATCGTCTCCGTTTCATATATGTAGCTGTCTCCCCGGCCTGAGTTAGCACCGTACGCCACAGCATCCTGTCCCATTACGAACAGAGATGGGAGTCTCTCTCAGCCTCTAGGCCTTTATTCAGCAGTGTGAAGTTGAAGACTGTCTCATAAACCCTCCTTGGGGAAACATATCTGGACTTTTCCTTATAGATGGAGCCATTTCTTTTCCATTCCGTTGATTATCGAAACTGACCGGCGACAATCTAGAGGGAAAGTGATGAAGGCTGCTACTCTGAACCTCTTATATGGACCAAGTCCTTCAAAAACCATGACGCACCATGATGTAGCTTCTGCATTCCGTAGGCAACACATCTCCACCTGCCTCTGTCCGAATCGAACCCCTAATCATCAGCCTCCACCACAGAGTGATACACTCCACCCTGAACTCCATGCCCACACCCTGCTCTAGAGAAACCCCCTTTAAAGCAGTGACTCACAAAATCCTGTGCTCACTACCAGGGTTTTTATTGTCTTTTATTGTCTTTGTGAATTGGGACTTCGACGTTATGCTCATTTGACTTCCCCTGCCGCACCCTGAAGGAGGGGCTCCCCCTTTGGGTCTGGTTCCTCCCAAGGTTTCTTCCTTGTTTTTCCTTGCCACTGTTGCCTCTGGCTTGCTCACTGGGGGCTTTGGGCTGGGATAATGTGAGGCGCTTTGAGACGACGTAATATTGTGAAAACGCATTATATGAATAAAAATGAATTGAACTGAAGTTTAATACAGTGGTACCTCATCTCACGAACTTAATTCGTTCGAGGACTCAATTCGCGACCCGAAAAGTTCCACAAAACAATTAACATTGAAAGACTGAGTAACAGTCAAAAACAATACAGTAATTTCGAAAATGTGATTTTTTAATTATACTGTACATTATTTTCATATGTCTAAAATTTTTATGTACATTTGGTGATGCCACGCGCTGTGTGGCGATGAACTTCTTTGTTTGTACTATAAACAGACAATATGCAGTTCCCACTATGTGTGAATGGAGAATATAACACTTAAATAGGAGTTACTTAATTTATGTTATTAATGACGTACTGTAATTTTATGTATAGATATGTGACTGTTAAAACCATCACAAACATGTTTATCAATCACTGAAATGTACCGCTATAACAGAACGTTCTGTCTCTATTTTTTTCTTTTTTCAGATATTCGACCTCTGAAGAGATATAAGACATAGGCCTACATATAAGTTTTTTATACATACCACAACCGTTCTTGGGCATAATGTACACTCGTTTGTGTTTCGTGTGGTTCTTCGGGGTGCTTTCAATGGACCCTTTTGGGGGATGTGTGTTCGCAGCCTGAAACACGGTTCGCGAACCAGTACAAAATTTTTTCGAACATCTGGTTCGTAACCCAATTTGTTTGTGAACAGGACTGTTCGTGGGTCGAGGTACCACTGTATTATTATTATTATTATTATTATTAATAACAATGATAACAATAATAATAACAAAAAACAACAAGTACATATTGTTTAACTGTTATTATTATTATTATTAATAATAATAATAATAATAATAATAATAAATTGCTTGCTGGCTGACCCTGTGCTATGACCCCCAAGTTTGCTCTCACCTGTTTTTGTGTCTGGGTCTTATGGAGTGTAAGATGGGGTAAGCGAAAAGGCAATTTCCCCATGGGGATGAATGAAGGATCACATTTCTATTCCATTTCTATTCCATTTCTATTCCATTCTGTTTCTATTTCACGGGGCCTCTGTGACGTTTTCCGACAAACACACACAACCTGCTCGGCCCCAGGAGAGCCTGGAACTGAATTGTCACCAAAAAGGCGAAACAGCAAACAGCACGGTACGCTGTCAAAGCCTCACGGTGCCCGTTTTGCGATCCTATTCCGTTTCCCACATTTATCACGTGAGTTTAATGCCATCGTCGGCAGGGACGTGCATAGAACCTCAGGCTCGCTTCCACACAGCCATGTGAAAATTCCCTCGAACAGAACCAAGGCCAATACTGTATTTACACTGTATATTCAGTATGCGGACAGCATGTAAGGTTGATTTTCTGTGGGAAAAGCTGCATTGACTTATTTGCAGTACTGTACTTATATCTGTACTGGATAGAGTCAGTATCCCGATGTATCCCTCACTCTACTAAAACATCTCAGTGTTGGGGAAGCTACTCACAGAAGTAATCCTTTACAGTGAGAGGTAGAAAGTTATGGTTATGGTGGTTCAAACTCTCACACCCATTCTTAGATGGCAAGTGGATCTTATCCATTCCTCTCAAGAAAACATGGGTCAAAAGCCCCAGTTTTAACCCTGACCATCTTCAGGTTGGATATCGAAGCTCCGTGTGGCTAAAAATCATGCAACCTGCTTTGTTTTCATTTTAAAAAGTCATTGAAGCAGCAAACATTCAGATCAAAGACAGAAAATGAAATCTAGGACCGAGCTGATAAACTAGTAAATTGTAAAGCAAAAAGACTGAGCATCAATCAAACTAAAGCTTGAGAATTAAATCTGGGGAACATCATGACTAAGTCTCTTCCTCTGTGAACAAGCAGTTTATGTAACCAGCAGAACAGCAGCACTTCCAGGTAGGCTCACATGTTTCTATGGGTATCTACAGTGATCGTATCCACACAAACCCGGCTCCCCCTGCAGGCCTGGAGGGGGCACAACACAATCAAGCTTTAACTTCCCATTTAGTAGACATTTATTTAGTTTTCTCTATTATAGGTGCAATATCAATTTAGTTAAATTTTTATGTATAGCCTAATTTCACTTAATCCGCTTTTGATATTTTAATCTTTTGTCATATTGTAATATGTTAGTCTTAGTTTTGAAAAAATAGGCTACGTTTAACAGAAAAGCTGTACGACAAAGAATCATTTCATATCCTTAATATACACACCAGAACAATAGCTCAGCATGCGTCCACGTGTTCAACCCACGTTTACAATGTATGACGCCCCCTTTCGGAGACTACACACTGGAAGATGCTCCCACCTTAAACAGACAAAATATTTCCTACACAGAGAACCACTGGGGTTGTAATTACCACCTGTATCAATTTCTTATGTCGGTAGTTTTATGCGGACTGTAACAAACGTTATGTACAGGACAGGTAGACCATGTCGAATTTCTGCAGCCACGTCCCAGACGACAGCCCGAATGCTCTTTATTAATCCGGTTGCATTCTACCAAATTTTTTTAAGTGCTTCTGAGAAACAAAACTGGCAGGAAAAACAATGCGTTTCCTTCTCATGAAATCACAACTGAGGGAGAATAACGCCTGGCGGAACCCACGCTGTGCAATGTGCGCTGGTAATTTATCGACAAGCCTGCGTAACTAAAGATCGGCCAGCAGGTGGAGCTGTTCAGGCGGTTAAGAACCTCACGCTGCGAGCTGGTACTCTGCTCTCAATCATCGCCAGATTTCGGGATCTCCTTCTAACAAGCACAGTATGTGATGTAGCTTATAAATCACAACATGACATGACCCGAGAAATTAAATCCATTTGCATCTTATATAGACTAGATTTGTCTTATAATGAAGGCTTGCCGTTATAATGCATGTGATTTTTTTCTTAGAGATCAGATCAGGAAGAAACGCTGGGCTTGGGGTTCAAATTAGATAACTGTCAGCTTTCATTTTCCTACTAGTTTTAGTATTAAATGAGAGCCCTTGCATCCTCACGGTGTGAGATTGTGAGGGAGAACATTGTGTGAAAATGGGCATTGAAAATTAGCTCTTTTGCGAAGGTGAAGCAAATCAATGCCACACATTTAAAGATACTGTTTTACCTTGTCTTGAAATTTTCTGCATCACACTTTTAATACCAGATGTCTTCCTCATTTCCTTCGGGCGATAAAAATGATTTGCATGAAAAGTGTTTGCCGGCTGTTATTTAAAGCCGCTGCTAAATGAATGAATGAATCAATCAATTAATCAATTTGCCAGTCAGTCACTCAGTCACTGAGTTATCGAGGGATTCGATTTTTGGATCCATTGGCTTTCTACTCCAAAAAATCTGTTGCTGTAATTGCATTAATTTCATACCACTTCTTCTGACAGAATCTCTAAAACTCTAAATCTCTAAAACAGGAATGTGCAGTCTTATCCAGAATGGGCCGCTGTGTGTGCGGGTTTTCGTTGCAACTCCCTAATTAGATTAATAATTAGAGGGCTGATTGGCTGAAGAGTCCTCACACCTGGGTTTGAACAGCTGACCCAAAGGTTACCGCAAAAACCTGCGTACACACCGGCCCACCCCTGCTCTAAAATAATGTCTTCGCGTTTGTTACTATTGATCATATCTCGTTTTTGGTTCGCTTGCAGTAGCCTTGTTGTTAGCGAGCACCCAGCAAAAATATTTTCCGAATGGCAATTACAGTGTAACTTCTGTACTTTTTTGTTTACGGCATAGTTACATCCTAGTGGTTGGCTTCGTGAGCAGCGGGAGATGGCTGTCTTGGAAGTGTTGTATATGAATGAAGTTCGGGTCCATTAGGTGAAACTTCCACATTTCTCACACCTTCTAATGGCCACCTGTCCTGCAGATATCTGTAAAGTGTTCAGGGATGACTTATAGAAGCCCCCCCCCATCCCATTCACAAGCGAAAATACAATAAATTACCCACAATTCCTCTGAGTCTGAGCAGTAGCGGCACAGAGCCAGACTGAATAGCCCAGGTGGAACCCTCACAATGGAGATTCCAAATTACCGCCCCCCCCCCATCCAATATCTGCCTTCAACACCCCCCTTCAGGGTATAAGATCCTCTCTTGACTTTCTGTACCACCGGCCTGCCCGTTACCAGTCATTACCTGTGCAGAGGTCAGTGAAGAAATTGGTCTGTGGAGGAGGAAATGAATAATGTTGTGTATCTTGTGAAAATGTGGCCACATTTTTGCATTACGACGGCTCTACATTCGTGTGAGTTCAGTGCTTATTTGCCGTCTGTTTGTTTTATATGTTTCCCTGTGGTTCACACGATATTATGTTTTTTTCTTCTGGCCAAAGACACGTTCGCTCACTCCCAGTGCACCCTGGGGAAAAAAACCAGCCTGCCTCAGATTCTGTGGCGTCTCCAGGATGATGGACAGTGACGGTCTCCAGGGAGGGTTTCATGGAATACTGTGAAGCCCAGGAAGGACAGATATCCTCCACTGCCCCCCCCACCTCAAAAAAGTATGCCCTACACAGCATGAAATGTGTACCCACCCTCCACTGGGGGGAGCCGTCAAAGAGGACGTCCCATTCACCTTTGCGCCTGATTAACGACCCTCCCCAGCGAAAGCTGCTGACTGCATGGGGTCTTTCAGTCCACCCCCATTGTCAAGCCATGGGTCCAGGGAGTGTGTGGGGAGGAAGTGAAAGTTTAAGTCAGTTTAAATTCCAACCACTGTTATGTCGTCTCGGAACCCTGCGATGCTAATCGAGGGATTTCCTGGCCCAGCCAGCGCTGACCCCTGCCCGCCTGCCTCCATCTTACCGACATGGAGATGCCGGCCTCGCTGCCACATCTCCTCCTTCCTCTCCTTTTTCCTCCCTGTTTTCTTCGTCTTAAATAGCTCTTTGTTCTCCGCTGCATCTATTTTTATCCCCAGCATTCATGGGAGGAGCGATGACGGCGCCCAGGAGATTTGCTGGTCGCCATGGCAACTGCATCCGAAGCGCGAAGTCGAACGGACGTGCCCGTCACACGGCGCCCCCCGTCTCACTCCGTCCCGCCCGCTTCCGGGCTCCACTCCCCCCCCCCCCAGCTGCTGGTCCCATGTCAGTAGGGTGTGGCACCGCTCCGGGCCTGGATACATGCGGCGATACAGTGTGGAAGGGAGTC